>CM043872.1:10944169-11024169 GCA_023846275.1 Vanilla planifolia | reverse complement strand
ATCCTCTTCTTTTTCTTCGTCATCTTTCTTCTTCTTCTACTTGTTCTTCTTCTTCTTTTTTCTTCTTCTTCTTATTCTTCTTCTTCTTACTCTTCTTCTATTTCTTCTTTCTATTCTTCTTCTTCTTTTGCTTCTTCTTGTTCTTCTTCTTTCTAATGTTGTTGTTCTTCTTCTTCTTCTTTCTCTTATTCTTATTCTTCTTCTTCTTCTTCTTTCTTCTTCTTCTTCTTCTTCTTCTTTTTCTTCTTCTTTCTTCTTCTTCTTTCTTCTTGTTCTGTCCACATCTTCTTTCTTCTCCTTCTTCTTCTTCTTCTTCTTCTGCTTCTTCCCCTTCTTCTTTTGCTCCTTTCTTCTTCTTCTTCTTCTTCCTTTTACTTCTTCTTCTTTTTCTTCTTTCTTCTTCATCTACTTTATTTCCTTCATTCTTCTTCTGCATCTTTCTTCTTCTTCTTTGTTGTTCTCTTTCTTTCTTCTTCTTCTTCTTTTTCATGTTTCTTCTTGTTCTTCCTTTTCTTTTTTTTCTTCTTCTTCTACTATCTTCTTTTTGTTGTTCCTCTTTCTTTTTCTTCGTCTTCTTTCTTCTTGTTTTTCTTCTTTTTGTTTTTCTTCTTTCTTCTTCTTAATTCTTCTACTTGTTCCTTCTTCTTCTTCTTCTTCTTTCTTCTTCTTCATCTTCCTTTTCTCTTCTTCTTCTTGTTCTTTCTTCTTCTTCTTTCATCTTCCTCTTCTTTCTTCTACTTTTTTTCTTCTTCTTCTTCTTATTTCTTCTTCTTCCCTCTTCTTCTTTCTTCTTCTTCATCACTCTTACTTTTCTTTCTCCTTCTTCTTTCTTCTTCCTCTTCTCCCAATTCTTCTCTTTCTACTTCTTCTTCTTCTTCTTCATTCTTCTTCTTCTTCCTTCTTCTTGCCTCTTCTTCTTCTTTCTTATCCTTCTTTCTTCTTCTTCTTATTCTTCTTCAACTTTTTCTTCTTCTTCTTTCTTTTCAACTTCTTTCTTATCGTTCTTTTTTCTTCTTTTCGTTTCTCCTTCTACTTTCTTCTTCTTCTTCTTTTTCTTCTTCTTTTTGTTTCTTTTTCATCTTTCTTCTTCTTTTTTTTCTTCTTCTTCATCTTCTTTTTTCATCTTCTTCTTCTTCTTCTTCTTCTTCTTCTTTGTTCTTCTTCTTCCTATTTATTCTACTTTTTCTTCTTCTTGTTCTTGTTCTTCTTCTTCTTTCTCTTACTTCTTCTTCTTCTTCTTCTTCCTCTTCTTCCTTCTTCTTCTTTTACTTTTACTTCTTTCTTCGTCTTCTTTCTTCTTCTTCTTTCTTTTTTTTCTTTCTTCTTCTTTCTTCTTCTTTTTTCTTGTTCATCATCTTATTCTTCTTCTTTCTTCTTGTTTTTCTTTTTTTTCTTTCTTCTTCTTTTTTCTTCTTTTTTCTTGTTCATCATCTTATTCTTCTTCTTTCTTCTTGTTTTTCTCCTTCTTCTTCTTTCTTCTTCTTCTTCTTCTTCTTCTTCTTTCTTCTTTTTCGTCATCTATCTTCTTCTTGTTTCACCTTCTTTCCTCTCCATCTTTCTTCTTTTTCTTCTTTCTTGTTCTTCTTCTTCTCCTTCTTCTTCCTTCTTATTTTTTCCTCTTTCTTCCTCCTTTTCTTTTTCTTTCTTCTTCTTCGACTTTCTTCTTCTTCTTTCTTCTTCTTCTTCCATCTTCTTTCTTCTTCTTCTTTCTCCTTCTTTTTTCTTCTCCTTCTTTTTGTTCTTCTTTCTTCTTCCTCCTTTTTCATCATTCTTCTTCTTTTTTCACCTTTCTTCTACTTCTTCTTCTTTCTTCTTCTTCTTCTTCTTCTTCTTCTTCTGTTTCTTCTTCTTCTTCTTCTTTCTTGTTCTTCTTCTTTCTTCTGCTTCTTTCTTCTTCTTCTTTTTCTTTCTTCTTTTTCTTTCTTCTTCTTTTTCTTCTTCTTCTTCATCTTTATTCATCTTCTTTCTTCTTCTTTTTTCATCATCTTCTTCTTCATTCTGCTTCTTGTTTCTTCTTCATTTACTTTCTTCTTTCTTGTACATCTTTCTTCTTCTTCTTTCTTTTTCTTATTCTTTCTTCATCTTCTTCTGCTTCTTTCTTGTTCTTCTTTTGTTCTTCTTGTTTCTCTTCTTCTTCTTCTTCTTCTTATTCCTTGTCTTCTTCTTCTTTTTCTTCTTCATTCTTCTTCTTCTCCTCCTTTCTTCATCTTCCTTTTTCTTCTTCTTCTTCATCGACTCTTCTTCTTCTACTACTTCTTCATCTTTCTTTTTCGTCATCTTCTCCGACTTCTACTTCTTTTTTTTCTTCTTTCTTCTTCTTTTTGTTCTACTTCTTCTTTCTACTTCTTGTTCTTCTTCTTTCTCCTACTTCTTGTTTCTTCTTCATCTTTATTTTTCTTCTTCTTCTTCTTTGTTCTTCTTATTCTTCGACTTTGACTTCAACTTCTTCTTCTTCTTTTGCCTTCGTCTTCTTGCTCTTGTTATAGTCTCTTCTTCTTCTTCTTTTTCTAGCTCTTCTTCTTCTTTTTCTTCTTCTTCTTCTTCTTCTTCTTCTTCTTCTTTCTTCTTCTTCATTCTTCTTCTTTCGTCTACTTCTTCTTTTTCTTCTTCTTCCTCTTTCTTCTTCTACTTCTTCTTCTTTTGGCTTCTTTTTCTTTCTTCTACTTTCTTCTTCTTGTTGTTTTTTTTTCTTTCTTCTTTTTTCTTCTTTATTTTCTTTCTTCTTATCCTTCTTCTTCTTCTCAACTTTCTTCCCTTCTTCTTCTTCTCTTTCTTTCTTCTCCTATTTTTTTCTTCTTCTATCAATTTCTTTTCCTTTATTCTTCATCTTTCATCATTTTCTTCTTTCTTCTTCTCCTTCTTCTTTCTCATCTTCTTCTTTCGACTTTCTTCTTCTTTTTTCCTCATATTCTATTTTCTTCTATTTTTCTCTTATTCTTCTTTCTTTTTTTTCTTCTTTTTTTAGATTTGTTCTTCTCCTTCTTCTTTCTTCTTCATCATCATCATCATCATCTTCTTCTTCCTCTTTTACTAGTTCTTCTTCTTCTTCTTCTTCTTCTTCTTTTCTACTTCCTCCATTTCTTCATCTTCTTCTTACTCTTCTCCTTCTTCTTCTTCTTCTTATTCTTCTTCTTCTTCTTTTCCTTCTTCCACGTCTTCTTCTTCTTCTGCTTCTTCTACTTCCTTTTCTTTCTCTTCTTCTACAACTTCATCACCTTCTTCTTCTGCTTCTTCTGTTTCTTCTCCTTTTTATTCTTCTTCTTTACATCTTCTATTTCTTCTTCTACTTCCCCTTCTTCTTCTTGTTCTTCTTCATCTTCTTCCTTGTCTTCTTCTTCTTCTTCTACTTCTTGTTTCTCTTCTTATTCTTCTTATTCTTCTTATCTTCTTCTTCTACTTCTTTCTTCTTCTTCTTTCTTTTTCTTTCAACTTTCTTCTTCTCCTTTCTTCTTCTTTTTCTTCGTTTTCTTCTTCTTCTTCTTCTTCTTCTTCTTCTTCTTCTTTTGAATTACTATTCCACTTCTTTCTTCTTCATCTTCTTCTTCGACTTTGTTTTTCATTTTTTCTTCTTCTTCTTCTTTGTTCTTCTTCTTCTTCTTCTTCTGGTTTTCTTCTTCTTGTTTTTCTTCTTACTTCTTCTTTCTTTTTCTTCTTCTTTCTTCTTCTTTCTTCTTCTTTTTCTTCTTCTTTTTTTATCTTTCTTCTTCTTGTTCTTCTTCCACTTGAAATATCTGTTCCTTCTTCTTCTTCTTCTTCCTTCTTCGTCCTCTGCTTTCTTCTTCTATTTTTTCTTCTTGTACTTTTTTCTTCCACTTCTTCCTTATTTTTTCTTCTTCTTTATTCTTTTTCTTTCTTCTTCTTTTTCTTTCTTTTTCTCTTCTTCTTCTTCTTCTCCTTCTTCTTCTTCTTCTTCTGCCTTTTCTTCTTCTTCTTCTTCTTCTTCTGCTCCTTCTTCGCTTGTATCTCCTTCTTCGTCTTTCTATTTCTTCTTTCTTCTTCTTCTATATTCTTTTTCTTTCTTCTTCTTCTATGTTCTTTTTCTTTCTTCTTCTTCTGCTCTCTTTATCTTTCTTTTTCTTCTTCTTTTTTAATGTTTGTTCTTCATCTTCTTATTCTTTTTCTTCTTCTTTATCTTCAACCTGTTCTTCATCTTCTTCTTTTTCTTTCTTTTTCTTCTTCTTCTTCTTCTTCTTTCTTATTTTTCTGGTTCTTATTCTTCTTCTTCTTCTTCTTTTTCTCTCCTCTTCTTCTTTTTCCTCTTCATCTTCTTCTTGTTCTTGTTCTTCATCATCATCATCTTCTTCTTCTTCTTCTTCTTCTTCTTTAACTTGTTGTTTTTCGTTTTCATCTCTTCTTCTACTTCTACTTCTACTTCTTTTCCTTCCATGTCTTTTTCTTCTACTTTTCTATTCTTCTTATTCTTCTTCTTATTCTTCTTTTTCTGCTTCTTTTTCATTCTTTTCCTCCTCTTCTTCTTCTTCTTCTTTTTCTTCTCCTTTTTTTCTTCTTCTTTTTCTTCTTTCATCTTCTTCATGTTTCTTCATCTTCTTTCTTGTCCTTCTTCGTTTTTTTCCTTTTTCTTCTTTCTTTTTCTTCTTCTTTCTTTATCTTTCTTCTTCTTCTTTTTTCTTCTTCCCTCTTTTTCTTTTTTTTCTACCCTTCTTCTTCTTCTTCTTCTTCTTCTTCTTTTTCTTCTTCTTCTTCATCATCTTTTCCGCTTCTTGTTCTTTTTCTTCATCTTGTTCTGTTACTTCTTCTAATTCTTCTTCTTCTTCTTCTTCTTCTACTTCTTCTTGTTCTACTTGTTCTTCATCATCATCGTCTTCTTCTTCTTCTTCATCATCATCTTCTTCTTTTTCTTCTTCTTCCTCTACTTCTACATTCTTCTTTCCTCTTCTTCTTCTTTATTCTTCTTCGCTCTTCTTCTTCTTCTTTCTTTTCTCCCCCTTGTTCTTGTTCTTCTCCTTCTTCTTCTTCTTTGTATTTCTTCTTCTTTCTTCTTCTTCTTCTCCTCTATTCTTCTTCTCCTTTTTACTTCTTTCCTCCCCATCTTCTTCTTTCTTCTTCTTATTTTTTCTTCTTTTCTTTCTTCTCTTTCTATTTCTTTTTCTTTTTTTTCTTCTTCTTCTTTCTTCCTCCTTCTTCTTCATCATCTTCTTCTTCCTCCTCTAATTACTCTTCTTCTTCTATCTTCTTCTTCCTCCTGTTCATTTCTTCTTCTTCTTCTTCTTCTTCTTCTTCTACTTCTTCTTCTTATTTTCTTTTTCTTCTTCTCCCACATCTTCTTCTTCTTTTTCTTGTATTACTACTTCATCTTCTTCTTTTTCTTCTTCTTCTTCTTCTTCTGAATCCTCTTCCTCTTCTTCTTCTTCTACTTCTTGCTCTATTTCTTCTTCTTTGTCTTCTTCTTCTTCTTCTTCTTCATCATCTTCTCGTTCTTCTTCTTCTTCTTCTTCTTCTCCCTCTTCTCATTCTTCTTCTTCTTCGTCTCCCTCTTCTCCTTCTTCTTCTTCTTCTTCATTCCTTTTTGTGCTTTTTTCTTCTTCTTTCTTCTTTGTTCTTCTTCTTTTTTCTGCTTTCTTCTATTTTCTTCTCCTTAATTTGTCTTCTTCGCCTCTCTTCTTCTTTCTTCTTCTTTGTTGTTCTTTCTTCATCTTATTCTTCGTCTTCTTACTCTTCTCCTTCTTTTCTTCTTCTTTCACATCCTTTACTTATTGTTCTTCCTCTTCTTCTACTTCTTCCACTTCCTTATCTTCTTCTTGTTTTCCTTCTTCCCTTCTTCTTTTTCTTCTTCGTCTTCTTCTACATCTTCTTTTCTTCTAATTCTTGTTCATCTTCTTCTTGTTCTTCTTTTTCTTGTTCTTCTTCTTCTTTCTCTTCTTCTTTTTCTCCACTTCTTCTTCTTCTTCTTTTTCATTTTCTTCTTTATCTTCTTATTCGACTTCTTCTTCTTCTTCTTCTTCTTCTTCTTCTTTGTCTTCTTCTTCTTCTTTTTTTGCTTCTTTCCTCTATCTTATTCATCTTCCTTCTTCTTTCTTGTTTCTTCTTTCCTCTTCTTCTTTCTTCTTTCTTCTTCTTAATTTTTCTTCCTCTACTTCTGCTTCTTTTTCTTCTTTTTTCATCTTCTTTCTCTTCTTCTTCTTCTTCTCGTTCTTCTTGTTCTTCTTCTATTTCTTCTTCTTCTTTCGTCTTTTTCCTCTTCTTCTTCTTTTTCTTATTAGTATTCTTCTTCTTCTTTTTCTTCTTCTTGTCCTACTTTCTTCTTCGACTTCTTCTTTTTTCTTTCTCTTTCTTCTTTTTAATCTTCTTCTTTCATCTTTTACTTTTTTTCTTCTCCTTCTTCTTGTTCCTCTCCTTCCACTTCTTCCCCTCTTTGTTATTCATCTTCCTTTTCTTCGTCATCTTCTTCTTTCTTCTTCTTGTCAATCTTCTTTTTCTTTTTTATTTTACTTCTCTTCTTCTTTCTTCTTTTTTCTTCTTCTTCATCCTTTTTCTTGTTTCTTCTTGTTTCTTCTTCTTTCTTCTCCCTTCTTTTCCTTTCTTCTTCATCACCATCACCATCTTCTTTCTTCCTCAACTTCATCTACTTCTTTTTCTTCTTCTTCTTCTTCTTCTTTTGCTTCCTCCTCTTCCTTCTCTTCTTCTTCTTATTATTATTTTTCATCTTAATCTTCTTATTTTTCTTCTTCTTCATCATCTTCTACTTCTTCTTCTTCTTCTTCTTCTTCTTCTTTTGCACTAGTTCTTCTTTTTCTTATTCTTCTTCATCTTCTTCTTCTTCTTCTTCTTCTTCTTTCTTTTTTTTTCTTCTTTTTTCTTCCTTCATCTTCTTCTTCTCCTTCTTTCTTCTTCTTTCTTTTTTTTCTTTCTTCTTCTTCTTCTTCTTCTTTTTCTTCTTCTTCTTACACTTCTTTTTCTTCTGCTTTTTCTTCTTTTTCTTCTTCTTCTTCCTCGTATTCTTCATCTTCTTCCTCAACTTTTTTCTTATTTCTCATTTTTTTCTTTACTTCTTTTTCTTCTTCTTCTACTTCTTTCTACTTCCTCTGTCTTCTTCTTTCTTCTTTTTCTTCTTTATTCTGCTTCTTTCTTCTCCTTCTTCCTTCTTATTCTCCTTCTTCTTCTTCTTTACCTTCTTCTTTCTTCTTTCTTTTCGTTCTACTTGTTTCTTTAGCTTCTTCTTTCTTCATTTTCTTTATTCTTCTTCTTTTTTCTTCTTCTTCTTCTTCTTTCTTCTTCTTCTTTCTTCTTCTTTGGTTTTCTTCTTCTTCTTCTTTCTTCTTCCTTCTATTTCTTCTTCTTTCTCCTTTATTCTTCATCTTTTTTTTCTTATTATTCTTTTTTCTTTTTTTTCTTCTTTCTTCTTCTTTCTATTTCTTCTTCTTTCTTCTTCTTTCTATTTCTTCATCTTTCTTCTTCTTTATTCTTTATCTTCTTGTTATTCTTCTTCTTCTTCTTGCACTTCTTCTTCTTTTTCTTCTTCTTCTTATTCTTCACCTTCTTGTTCTTCTTTTTCTTCTTCTTTTTTCTTCTTCTTCTTCTTCTTCTTTCTTCTTCTTCTTTCTTCTTCTTTGGTTTTCTTCTTCTTCTTCTTTCTTCTTCCTTCTGTTTCTTCTTCTTTCTCCTTTATTCTTCATCTTTTTTTTCTTATTATTCTTTTTTCTTTTTTTTCTTCTTTCTTCTTCTTTCTATTTCTTCTTCTTTCTTCTTCTTTCTATTTCTTCATTTTTCTTCTTCTTTATTCTTTATCTTCTTGTTATTCTTCTTCTTCTTCTTGCACTTCTTCTTCTTTTTCTTCTTCTTCTTATTCTTCACCTTCTTGTTCTTCTTTTTCTTCTTCTTTTTCTCCTTCTTGCTCTTCTACTTCTCCTTCTACTTCCTCTTCTTCTTCGTCTTCTTCTTCTCTTCGTCTTCTTCTTCTTCTTCTTTCTTCTTCTTCTTTCTTCTTCCTCTTTCTCCTTCTTTGTTCCTCTGCTTCTTTGTTCTTCTATCTTGTTCATCATATTTTTCATCATGAACTTCTACTTCTTCTTCTTATTCTTCTTCTTCTTCTTCTTTTTGTTTTCTTCATCTTCTTCTTTTGCTTCATCTTCTTCAACTTCTTCTTTTTTCCTCTATCTTCTTTTTTCTTCTTCTTTCTTCTTTCTTCTTCTTTCTTCATTCTTCTAGTTCTTTCTTCTTCTACTTGTTCTTCTTCTTCTTCTTCTTCTTCTTTCTATTTTTTCTAATTCTTCTTGTTCTACTTCTTCTTCTTATTCTTTTTCTTCTACTTCTTCTTCTTTCCTCTTCTTCTTCGAAAAGACCTCCGATGAAAGAAATCCAAAACCCATCCTTAGTTCGGATTATAGGATGCAACTCACCTGCATGAAGCTGGAGCCGCTAGTAGTCATCGGTCAGCCATACGACAGTCAATTCGTTCTCGATTTCAAAAAGATGACAAGCATGCTTACTCTATGATTTCGTGCTCTCAGTCTAGTGAACATCGCTTATTGATCAATTATGGTCATTGCGTAATTGAGCCTTTTCTTTCTCTTCTTCTTCTTCTTCGAAGTACTTCTTCTTTTTCCACTTCTTTCTTCTTCTTCTTCTTCCTTTCTCTTTCTTCTCTTTTTTTGAACTTCTTTCTTTTTTTTCTTCCTTTTTCTTTGCCTTCTCCTTCTCCTCCTTCTTCTTCTTCTTCTTTTTGCTTCTTACTCTTTCTTCTTCTTTTTTCTTCCTCTTCTTTCTTCTTATTATTCTTTGTTTTCTTCTTATTCTTCTTCTTTTTAATTTTTTTCTTCTTCTTCTTCATCATCATCAACTTCTTCTTCTTCTTCTTCTTGATCTTCCTCTTCCTCTTCTTCTTCTTGATCTTCTTCTTCTTCATCTTCTTCATCTTCTTCTTTTTTATCTTTCTTCTTGTTATTTCTTCTCCTTTCTACTTTCTTCTTCTCCACTCTTCTCCTTTCTTCTTGCTTCTTTCTTATTCTTTCTTCTTCTTCTTCTTCTTCTTCTTCATCTTCCTTCTTCTTCCTCTTCATTCTTCTTCTTCTTCTTTTTCTTCTATCTTCTTCTTCTTTTTCTTCTCCTTCTCTCTTCTACAACTTCTTTCTTTTTCTTTCCTATTAATCTTCTTTATTCTCCTTTTTTCTTCCGCTTTATCCTCTTTTTCTTCGTCTTCTTCTTTTTTTTTTGACTTTTTCTTATTCTTCTTCTTTCATGTTCTTCATTTTTCTTGTACATTTTTCTTCTTCTTCTTCTTTTTCTTCTTTTTCTTCTTCATTCTTCTTCATCTTCTTCTTCTTCTTCTTTTTCTTATTCTTCATTTTCTACTTTCTTCTTCTTCTTCTTTATGTTTTTTTTCTTCTTCTTCTTCTTCCTCCTCCTCTTCCTTATCATAATCTTCTTCTTCTTCTTCTCCTTCTTCTTCTTCTTCTTCTTTTCCCCCTTCTTTGTCTTCTTCTTTTTATTCTTGCTGCTCTTCTTCTTCTTCTTCTTCTTCTTCTTATTCTTCTTATACTTCTTCTTCTTCTTCCATTTCTTCTTTTTTTTCTTCTTCATCATCATCATCATCTTCTTCTTCTTCTTCTTCTTCATCTACTTCTTCTTCCTCTTCTTCTTCTCTTCTTCATCTTTTTATTATTATTCTTCTTATTCTTCTTCTTCCACAACTTTTTCTTCTTCTTCTTCTTCTTCTTCCTCTTCTACTTCTTATTCTCCATCGTCCTCTTCTTCTTCTTCTTCTTCTTCATCTTTTTATTATTATTCTTCTTATTCTTCTTCTTCCACAACTTTTTCTTCTTCTTCTTCTTCTTCCTCTTCTACTTCTTATTCTCCATCGTCCTCTTCTTCTTCTTCTACTTCTTCTTCTACTACTACCACTACTTTTTTCTTCTTCTTCTCCTCCTTATTCTTCTTCTTCTTCTTATTCTTATTCATCATCATCTTCTTCTTCTTCTTCTTCTTCTTCCTCCTCCTCTTCTTTTTTTTCTTCGTTTTCTACTTCTTATAGTTCTTCTTCTTCTTCTTCTTCTTCTTTCCTCTATCTTCTTTTTTCTTCTTGTTTCTTCTTTCTTCCACTTTCTTCTTCTTTCTTCCTTCTACTTTCTTCTTCTTCTTCGTCATCTTCGTGTTCTTCTTTCTTTTTCTTATTCTTTTTCTTCTTCTTCTTTTTCTTCTTCTTCTTCTTCTTCTTCTTCTCCTTCTTCTTCTTCTTCTTTCTTCTTCTTCTTCTTCTTATTCTAATTCTTCTTCTTCTTCTTTAAATGTCTTCTTCTTCTTCTTCTTTAAATGCCTTCATCTTCTTCTTCTTCTTTAAATGCCTTCTTCTTCTTCTTCTTCTTCTTTCGTTTTCGTCTTCTTCCATTACTCCGTTCTTCTCCTTCTTATACCTTGCTCTTTATTCCCTTTCTTTTTTACTCTTCTTCTTTCTTCTTCCTCCTCTTTCTTCTCCTCCTTTTCATATTCTTCTTCTTCTTCTTCTTCTTATTCTTTCTTCTTCCTTCTCTTTCTTCTTTTCCTCCTTTTCATATTCTTCCTCTTCTTCTTCTTCTTCTTCTTCTTCTTCTTCTTCTTTCTTCTTTATAGTGTCCCTGCTTCTTCTTTCTTCTTTGCTTTTCATCTACTTGTTTTTTCTTCTTCATCTTTTTTTTCTTTCTTCACCTTCTTCTTTCATTTTCATCTTCTTCTTCTTCCTCTTTTCTTATTCTTCTTCTTCTTCTTTTTCTTCATCTTCTTTTTCTTCTTCTTCTTCTTCTTCTTCTTCTTTCTTCTTCTTTGCATTTCTTCTTTTGCTATTTTCTTCTTCTTTTTTCTTCTTCTTCTTTCTTCTTCTTCTTCTTCTTCATTGTTCTTCATTTTGTTTCATCTTCTTATTTCTTGTTCATCTTCTTCTTCATCAGCTTCTTCTTCTGCTATTGTTCTTTCTTTTTCTCTTTCATGTTCTTCTTCTCCTTTTCTTCTTCTTTTTATTATTCTTATTCATCTTCTTCTTGTTATTATTCTTCTACTTTCTCTTCTTCTTCTTCTTCTTCTTGCTCTTCTCCATCCTGTTCTTCTTGTTCTTGTTCTTCTTCTTCTTCTTCTTCTTCTTCTTCTTCCTTTTCTTCTTCTTCTTCTTTCTTCTTTCTTCTTTTTTCTTCCTCTTCTTTCTTCTTCATATTTTTTCATTCTTCTTCTTTTCCTTCTTCTATCTTTTTCATCATCATCATCATCTTCTTCTTCTTCCTCTTCTTCTTTATTTTCATCTTCTTCTTCTTCATCATCATTTTCTTCATCTTCTTTCTTCTTCTTCGTCTTTCTTCTTTTTCTTCTTCTTCTTCTTCTTCTTCTTCTTCTTTCTTCTTCATGTTCTTCTTCTTGTATTCTTTCTTCTTCTTCTTTCTTCTTGTTCTTCTTCTTGTTATCTTCTTATTATTATTGTTATTATTATTTTTTTTATTATTATTCCTTATCTTCTTCTTCTCCTTCCTCTTCTACTTCTCCTTCTTCTTCTTTTTCTTCTTCCTTTTCCTCTTCTACTTCTTTTTCTTCTTTTTCTTCTTCTTCTCCTCCTCTTCCTCCTTTCCTCTTTCTTTTTCTTTTTTCTTTTTTCTCTTTTCTTCATTCTTATTCTTTTTTCCTCTTCTTTCTTCTTTCTTCTATTGCCTTCTTTTTCATCTTCTTCTTCTTTATTCTTGTTCTTCATCTTTCTTTTTTTTTTTCTTTCCTCATCTTCTTCTTTCTTTTTCTTTTTTTCTTCATTCTTCTACTTCTATTGTTTTCTTCTTCTTTCTTCTTCTTTCCTCTTCTTCTTCTTACTTCTTTCTTCATCATCATCATCTTCTTCTTCTTTTTCTTCTTCTTCTTTTTCTTCTTCTTCTCCTTCTTCTTCTTCATCTTCTTCTTCTAAAACTTCTACTTTTTCTTCTTCTTCTTTTTCTTTCTTATTCTTTCTTCTTCTTCTTCTTTCTTTTTCTTTCTTGTTCATCTTATTCTTCTTTTTGTTCTTCTTGTTATTCTTGTTCTTCTACTTCTACTTCTTCTTCTTCTTTTGCTTCACCTCTTTCTTCTTCTACTTCTCTCCTCTTTCTTCTTCTTCTCTCTTCTCTTTTTTTATTTATTCTTCTTCTTTCTTCACCTTTCTTCTTTTGTCTTACTCTTTTCTTCTTCTTCTTTCTTCTTTTTTTTCAACTTCTACTGCTTGTTCTTCTTCTTCTTCATCTTTTTCTTCTTCTTTTTCTTCTTCTTCTTCTTCTTCCTATTCTTTCTTCTTCTTCTTCTTCTTCAACTTTCTTCTTCTTCATCTTCTGTCTTCTTTTTCTTTTTCTTCTTCTTTTTCTCCTTTCTTCTTCATCTTCTTTCTTTATCTTTCCCCTTCTTCTTATTTATTCTTCTTCCTTCTTTGTCTTTCTTCTTCTTCTTATTCTTCTTCTTCTTCCCTCTTTCTTCATCTTCTATCCTCTCCTTCCCACTTTCTTCCTCATCTTTCTTATTTCTTCTTCTTTTTCTCCTTCTTTCTTCTTCATCTTCCACTTCTTCGTCTTCTTCTACTTGTTATTCTTCCTCTACTATCTTCTTCTTCTTGTTTTCTTCTTCTTCTTCTTTTTCCTCAACTTCTTTTGCTTCTTTTTCTCTTTGTTCTTGTTGTTGTTATTCTTCTTTGTCTTCTTCATCTTCTTGTTATTCTTCTTTTTCTTCTTCGTCTTCTTCTCCCTCTTCTCGTTCTTCTTCTTCTTCTCCTCCTTTTCTCCTTCTTCTTCTGCATTCATTTTTCTTCTTTTTTCTTCTTCTCTCTTCTTTCTTCTTTTTTCTACTTTCTTATATTTTATTCTCCCTCGTTCTTCTTCTTTGCCTCTCTTCTTCTTTCATCTTCTTTCTTCTTCGTTGCTGTTCTCTCTTCTTCATCTTATTCTTCGTCTTCCTACACTTCTCCTTCTTTTCTTCTTCTTTCACTTCGTCTACTTATTCTTCTCCCTCTTCTTCTTCTTCTTTTTCTTCCTCTTCCTTATCTTCTTGTTTTCCTTCTTCCCTTCTTCTTCTTCTTCTTCTTCTTCCTCTTCTTCTTCTTCTCCACTTCTTCTTCTTCTTCTTCTCCTCCTTCTTCTTTATCTTATTCATCTTCTTCTTTCCTCTTTCTTCTTCATCTTCCTTCTTCTTTCTTCTTTCCACTTCTTCTTTCTTCTTTCTTCTTCTTTTTAATTTTTCTTCCTCAACCTCTACTTCTTTTTCTTCTTCTTTCTTTTCTTCTTCTTCTTCTTCTTCTCCTTCTTCTTCTTCTTCTTCTTCTTTCTTCTGTTTCCTCTTCTTCTTCTATTTCTTAATATTCTTCTTCTTCTTCTTCTTCTTCTTATCCTGCTTTCTTCTTCCTCTTCTTCCTTTTACTTTCTCCTGCTTTTTATTCTTCTTCTTTCATCTTTTACATTTTTTTTCTTCTCCTTCTTGTTGTTCCTCTCCTTCCACTTCTTGTCCACCTTGTTATTCTTCTTCTTCTTCTTCCTCGTTCTTCTTCCTTGGCTATCTACTTTTGCTTTCTTGTTTTGCTTCTCTCTTTTTCTTCTTTCTTCTTCTTCTTCCTTCATTTTTCTTCTTCTACATCCTTCTTCTTGTTTCTTCTTTTTCTTCTTTCTTCTTCTTTCTTCTCCTTCTATCTTTTTCTTTCTTTTTCATCATCATGACCATCTTCTTCATCTACTGGTTCATGTTCTTCTTCTTTCTTCTTCTCCTACTTCTTTTCTTCATCTTCTTCTTCTTCTTCTTCTTCATCTTCTTCTTTCTTCTTCTTCTTCCATCTTCTTCTTCTTCTTTCTTCTTCTCCAACTTCTTCTTTTTCTTCTTTCATCTTCGGCGTCTTTCTACTTCTTTCTTTTTTTTCTTCTTTTCTCTTGTTCTTTCTTCCTCTTTTTTCTTCTTCTTCTTCTTGTTTCTTCTTTTGCTTCTTTCTTCTTCTTCGTTCTTCTTCTTCCTTCTTCTACTTTCCTTTTTATCTTCTTCCTCTTCTTCTTCTTCTTCTTCATTTTCTTCTTCCTTTTCTTTTCTTCCTCTTCCCCTTCTTCTTTCTTTTTCTTCTTCTTCTTCTTCGTCCTCTTCTTCTTTTACATCGTCTTCTTCTTTTTCTTCTTCTTCATCATCATCTTCTTCTTCTTCATCATCTTCTTCTTCTTCTTCATCATTTTCTTCTTCTTCTTTTTCTTCTAGTCTTCTCCTTCATTCCTTATTCTTCTTTTTTCTTCTTCTTCCTTCTTTTATCTTTTTTTTCTAATTCTTACTTCTTCTTTCTTCTTCCTCTTCTTCTTCTTCTTCTTCTTCTTCTTCTTTGCCTTCTTCTTCTTCTTATTCTTCTTCTTCTTTGTCTTCTTCTCCTTCTTCTTCATCATCATCATCATCATCATCATCTTCTTCTTCTTCTTCTTCTTCCTCTTCCTCTTCCTCTTCTTCTTCTTCTTCTTCGTCTTCTTCTTCTTCTTCTCCTTCTAGTCCTCTTCTTCTTTCCTCTTTCTTCTGTTTTGCTTCTAAATTTCTTCTTTTTCTTTTTCTTTCATACTCTTTCTTCTTCTTCTTTCTTCTTCTTCTTTTCTTCTTTTCTTCTTCTTCCTCTTCTTCTTCTTCTTCTTCTTTCTTCTTCTTCTTCTTTTTTCCTACACTTCTTCTTCTTCTTCTTCAACTTTTTATTTCACCTTTTTTTGCTTTCTTCTTCTTCTACTTCTTTGATCCACTTCTTTTGCCTTCTTCTTTCTTTTTTTTCTTTATTCTTCATCTTTCTTATTCTTCTTTGTTGTTCTCCTTCTTCTTCTACTTCTTCTTCTTCTTCTTCGTCTTCATCTGCTTCTTCTTCTACTTCTTCTTCTTTCTTCTTCTTTGTCTTTATTCTTGTTTCTTTATCTTCTTCTTCCTTCATATTCTTTATTCTTCTTTTTTTTTCTTCTTCTTCTTTCTTCTTTTCTTCTTTCTTCTTCCTCTTTCTTCTTTCTTCTTCTTCTTCTTCTTCTTCATCTTCATCTTCTTCTTCTTCTTCTTCTTCTTCTTCTTCTTTCTTCTTGTTTATTCTTCATCTTCTTCTTCTTTATTTTTCATCTTCTTCTTTTTCTTCTTCTTTTGTTCTTCTTCTTTTGTTCTTCTTCTTCTCCACCTCCTCCTTCTTCACCTTCTTCTTTTGCTTCTTCTTCTTCTTCTCTTCTTCTTGTTCTTCTTCTTCTTCTTCCTCTTCTTCTTCTTCTTCTTTCTCTTCTTCTTCTTCTTCTTCTTCTTCTTCTTTCTTCCACAGTCTTTTTCTACGTTCTTCCGTTTTTTCTTTCTTGTTCTTCTTCTTTCTTCTCATTTCTCCTTTCTTCTTTCTTCCTTCTTCTTCTTTTTTCTTCTTATTTTTCTCCTTCTTCTTCTTCTTCTTCTTCTTCTTTCCTCTTTCTTCTTCTTCCTTCTCGTTTCTTCTTTCTTCATCTTCTTTCGTCTCGTTTCTTCTTTCTTCATTCCTCTTTCTTCATCTTCTTTCTTCTTCTTGTACTTCTTCTTCTTCTCCTTTCTTCTTCTTCTTCCTCTTCTTTTTCTTCTTCTTCTTCTTCTTCTTCTCCATCTTCTTCTCTTTTCTTCTCCTTCTCCTTCTTCTTCTTCTTTCTTTTTCTTCATCATCTTCTTCTTCTTCTTCTTCTTCTTCAACTTCCTTCTTCATCTTCTTCTTTTTCTATCTTTATCTTCTTCTGCTTCTCCTTCTTTCTTCTCCCCCTTGTTCCCCCTTCTTTCACTTTCTTCTTCTTTATTCTTCTTCTTTCTTCTTCTTCTTCTAACTTCCTCTCTTTCTTCTCCTTCTACTATTTCTTCTTCCTCTTATTCCTCTTCTTCTTCTTTGTTCTTCTTCTTTTCTCTTCTTTATCTTTCTTCTTCTTCTTTCTTGCTCTTCTTTTTTCTTCTTCTTTGTTTTTCTTCTTCCTCTTCCTTCTTCTTTTTTCTTTTTCTTCTTTATTCTTACTCTTCTTTCTTCTTCTTCTTCTTCTTTCTTCTTCATTATTTTTCTTTTTTCTTCACTATCTTCTTCTTCTTTTTCTTCTTCTTCTTTTTCTTCTTCTTTTTCTTTTCTTCTTCCTCCACTTCTTCTTTTTCATCTTTTTCTTCTTCTTCTTCCTCTTGTTTTGCTTCCTCTTCATTTTCTTCATATTCTTCTTCTTCTTCTTCTTCTTCTTCTTCTTTTTCTTCTTATTCTTATTCTCCTTCTTCTTTTTCTTCTTCTTCTTCTTCTTCTTCTTAATTTTCTTCTTCTTCTTTATCATCGTCAACTTCTTCTTCTTCTTCTTCTTAATTTTCTTCTTCTTCTTCTTAATTTTCTTCTTCTTCTTCTTTATCATTATCAACTTCTTCTTCTTCTTCTTCTTCATCATCATCTTCTTCTTCATCTTCTTCTTCTTTATCTTCTTCTTCTTCTACTTTTTTATCTTTCTTCTTGTTATTTTTTCTCGTTTCTACTTTCTTCTTTGCCTTTCTTCTCCTTTCTTCTTGCTTCTTTCTTATTCTTTCTTCTACTTCTTTCTTCTTCTTTTATTCTTCTTCTTATTTTTTCTTCTTCTTCATCATCTTCCACTTCTTCCTCTTTGTTCTTCTTCTTCTTTTTTTCTTCTATCTTCTTCTTCTTCTTCTTCTTCTTCTTCTCCTTATTTCTTTTAACAATTCTTCCTTTTTCTTTCTTCTTATTCTTCTTTTTTCCTCCCCTTTATCATCTTCTTCTTCATCTTCTTCTTTTTTTCTACTTTTTCTTCTTCTTCTTCTTTCATGTTCTTCATTTTTCTTTTACATCTTTCTTCTTCTTCTTCTTTTTCTTCTTCTTCTTCTTTCTTATTATTCTTCTTCTTCTTTAAATGTCATCTTCTTTCTTGTTCTTCTTCTTCTTCTTTAAATGTTTTCTACTACTTTTTCTTCTTCTTCTTCTTCTTCTTCCATTTTTGTCTTCTTCCTCTACTTCTTTCTTCTCCTTCTTCTACATTGCTCTTTATTCCCTTTCTTTTTTATTCTTCTTTCTTCTTCCTCCTGTTTCTTCTCCTCCTTTTCATATTCTTCATCTACTTCTTCTTCTTCTTCTTCTTACTTCTTCCTCCTCTTTCTTCTTCTCCTCCTTTTCATATTCTTCCTCTTCTTCTTCTACTTCTACTTCTTCTTCTTCTTCTTCTTTCTTCTTTATCGTCTCTCTTCTTCTTCTTTCTTCTTCTCTTTTCATCTACTTGTTTTTTCTTCTTCATTTTTCTTTCTTTC
Organism: Vanilla planifolia; assembly: GCA_023846275.1. Taxonomy (NCBI): domain Eukaryota; kingdom Viridiplantae; phylum Streptophyta; class Magnoliopsida; order Asparagales; family Orchidaceae; genus Vanilla; species Vanilla planifolia. Next base: position 11,006,982 of record CM043872.1, on the reverse strand, counting down.
TTCTCCTTCTTCTTTCTTTTTCATCTTCTTCTTCTTCTTTTTCTTCTTCTTCTTCTTCTTTTTCTTCATCTTCTTCTTTTTCTTCTTCTTCTTCTTCTTCTTCTTCTTCTTCTTCTTCTTTCTTCTTCTTTGTGTTTCTTCTTCTGCTTTTTTCTTCTTCTTCTTTCTTCTTCTTCTTTCTTCTTCTTCCTCTTCATTCTTCTTCATTATGTTTCGTCTTCTTATTTCTTATTCATCTTCTTCTTCATCTGCTTCTTCTTCTGCTATTAAACCTTCTTCTTCTTTTTTCTTCATGTTCTTCTTCTTCTCATTATTATTCTTATTCATCTGCTTCTTGTTATTACTGTTCTACTTCCTCTTCTTCTTCTTCTTCTTCTTTCTCCTCTATCCTGTTGTTCTTCTTCTACTACTACTTCTTCTTCTTCATCTTCTTCCTTTTCTTCTTCTTTCTTCTTGTTTCTTCTTTTTTCTTCTTCTTTCTTCTTCATCTTTTTTACATTCTTCTTCTTTTCCTTCTTCTATCTTTTTCATCATCATCATCATCTTCTTCTTCTGTATTTTCTTCTTGTTCTTCTTCATCATCATTTTCTTCTTCTTTCTTCTTCTTCGTCTTTCTTCTTCTTCTTCTTCTTCTTCTTCTTTCTTCTTCATGTTCTTCTTCTTCTACTGTTTCTTCTTCTTTCTTTCTTTTTGTTCTTCTTCTTCTTATCTTATTATAATTATTATTATTTTTTATTATTATTCCTTATCTTCTTCTTCTTCTTCGTCTTCTTCTTCTCCTTCTCGTTCTTCTTCTTCTTCTTCATCATCATCTACTTCTTTTTCTTCTTCTTCTTCTTCTTCTTCTCCTCTTTTCCTCTTCCTTTTTCTTTTTTCTTCTTTCTTCTTTCTTATTCTTCTTTCCTCTACTTTCTTCTTTCTTCTATTGCCTTCTTTTTCATCTTCTTCTTCTTCACTCTTGTTCTTCATCTTTCTTTTTTTTTCTATCCTCGTCTTCTTCTTCCATTTTCTTCATTCTTCTACTTCTATTTTTTTCTTCTTCTTTCTTCTTTTTCTTCTTTCTTCTTCTTTCCTCTTCATCTTCTTTCTTCTTTCTTCATCATCATCTTCTTCTTCTTTTTCTTCTTCTTTTTCTTCTCTTTCTCCTTCTTCTACTTCTTCATATTCTTCTTCTAAAACTTTTACTACTACTACTTCTTCTTCTTTCTCATTCTTTCTTCTTCTTCTTCCTTTTTCTTTCTTCATCTTATTCTTCTTTTTCTTTTTCTTATTCTTCTTCTTTCTTCTCTCTTCTTTAATCTTCTTCTTTCTTCACCTTTCTTCTTTTGTCTTACTCCTTTCTTCTGCTTTCTTCTTTTTTTCAACTTCTTCTCCTGCTTGTTGTTCTTCTTCTTCTTCCTCTTTTTCTTCTTCTTTTTCTTCTTCTACTTCTTAATCTTTTTCATCTTCTTTCTTCTTCCTCTTCTTATTCCTATTCTTTCTTCTTCTTCTTCTTCTTCTTCTTCTTCTTCTTCTCCTTCTTTCTTCTTCATCTTCTTTCTTGATCTTTCCCCTTCTTCTTATTTATTCTTTTTCCTTCTTTGCCTTTCTTCTTCTTCTTCTTCTTCTTCTTCTATCCTCTTTCTTCATCTTCTATCCTCTCCTTCCCACTTTCTTTCTCATCTTTCTTCTTTCTTCTTCTTTTTGTCCTTCTATCATCTTCATCTTCCACTTCTTCGTCTTCTTCTACTTGTTATTCTTCCTCTACTATCTTCTTCTTCTTCTTCTTGTTTTCTTCTTCTTCTTCCTTTTCCTCTTCTTCTTCTTCTTCTTCTTCTTCCTCAACTTCATTTGCTTCTTCTTCTCCTTCTTCTTTTTCTTATTATTATTATTATTATTATTCTTCTTCATCTTCTTGTTATTTTTCTTCTTCTTCTTCTTCTTCTTCTTCTTCCTCTTCTTCTTCTCCCTCTTCTCGTTCTTCTTCTTCTTGTCTTCCTTTTCCTCCTTCTTCTTCATTCGTTTTTCTTCTTTTTTCTTCTTCTTTCTTCTTTCTTCTTCTTTTTTCTACTTTCTACTATTTTATTCTCCCTCATTCTTCTTCTTTGCCTCTCTTCTTCTTTCTTCATCTTCTTTCTTCTTCTTTGTTGTTCTTTCTTCTTCTTCTTATTCTTCGTATTCTTACTCTTCTACTTCTTTTCTTCTTCTTTCACTTCCTCTACTTATTCTTCTTCCTCTTCCTTGTCTTCTTGTTTTCCTTCTTCCCTTCTTCTTCTTCTTCTTCTTTTACATCTTCTTTTTTTTCTTCTTCTTCTCCACTTCTTCTTCTTCTTCTCCTTCTTATTTATCTTATTATTCTTCTTCTTCATCTTCCTTCATCTTTCTTCTTTCCTCTTCTTCTTTCTTCTTTCTTCTTCTTCTTAATTTTTCTTCCTCTGCCTCTACTTCTTTTTCTTCCTCTTTCATCAACTTTCCCTTCTTCTTCTTCTCCTCCTTCTTCTTCTTCTTCTTTCGTTTTTTCCTCTTTTTCTTTTTCTTATTCTTCTTCTTCTTCTTCAACCTTCTCCTTCTTCTTCTTCTTCTTCTTCCTCTTCTTCTTATCCTACTTTCTTCTTCCTCTTTTTCCTTTTACGTTCTCCTTCTTTTTATTCGTCTTCTTTCACCTTTTACTTTTTCTTCTTCTCCTTCTTCTTGTTCCTCTCCTTCCACTTCTTGTCCTCCTTGTTATTCTTCTTCTTCTTCTTCTTCTTCTTCTTTCTTCCTCCTTGGCTATCTTCTTTCGTTTCTTGTTTTTCTTCTCTCTTCTTCTTTCTTCTTCTTCTTCTTGCTTTTTTCTTCATCTTCATCCTTCTTCTTGTTTCTTCTTCTTCTTCTTTCTTCTTCTTTCTTCTCCTTCTTTCTTTTACTTTCTTCTTCATCATCATCACCATCTTCTTCATCTATTGGTTCATGTTCTTCTTCTTTCTTCTCCTTCTACTTATTTTCTTCTTCTTCTTCTTCTTCTTCTTCTTCTTCATCTTCTTGCTTCTTCATCCTCCATCTTCTTCTTCTTCTTTCTTCTTCTCTAACTTCTTCTTCTTCTTCTTTCATCTTCGTCGTCTTTCTACTTTTTTCTTCTTTTTCTTCTTCTCTCTTGTTCTTTCTTCTTCTTTTTTCTTCTTCTACTTCTTGTTTCTTCTTCTGCTTCTTTCTTCTTCTTCGTTCTTCTTCTTCTTTCTTCTTCTTTCTTTTTTATCTTCTTGCTCTTCTTCTTCTTCTTCTTCTTCTTCATTTTCTTCTTCCTTTTTTTTTCTTCTTTCTCTTCCCCTTCTTCTTCTTCTTCTTCTTCCTCTTCTTCTTTTACATCTTCTTCTTCTTTTTCTTCTTCTACATCTTCTTCTTCTTCTTCTTCTTCCTCTTCTTCTTCTTCTTCTTTTTCTTCTAGTCTTCTCCTTCATTCCTCTTTCTTCTTTTTTGTTCTTTCTTCTTTTTTCTTTTTTTTTTCTACTTCTTACTTCTTCTTTCTTCTTCCTCTTCTTCCTCTTCTTCTACTTCTTCTTCCTCTTTGCCTTCTTCTTCTTCGTATTCTTCTTCTTCTTTTTCTTCTTCTCCTACTTCTTCTTCTTCATCATCATCGTCATCATCTTCTTCTTCTTCATCATCTTCCTCTTCTTCTTCTTCTTCGTCTTCTTCTTCTTCTTTGCGTTCTAGTCTTCTTCTGCTTTCCTCTTTCATCTTTTTCTTTTTCATTCAAAGTCTTTCTTCTTCTTCTTTCTTCTTCTTCTTTTCTTCTTTTTCATCTTCTTTGTCTTCTTCTTCCACTTCTTCTTCTTCCTCTTCTTCTTCTTTCTTTCTTCTTCTTCTTCTTCTTCTTCTTCTTCTTCTTCTTCTTTCTTACTCTTCTTCTTCTTCTTCAACTTTTTATTTCATCTTTTTTTCTTTTCTTCTTCTTCTACTTCTTTGTTCCTCTTCTTTTGTCTTCTTTCTTCTTTTTTTCTTTATTCTTTATCTTTCTTCTTCTTCTTCTTTCTTGTTCTCCTTCTTCTTCTTCTTCTTCTTCTTCGTCTTCATCTGCTTTTTCTTCTTCTTCTTCTTTGTCTTTATACTTCTTTCTTTAACTTCTTCTTTCTTCATATTCTTTATTGTTCTATTTTTCTTCTACTTCTACTTTCTTCTTTTCTTCTTTCTTATTCCTCTTTCTTCTTCTTTCTTGTTCTTGTTCTTCTTCTTCTTCTTTTTTCTTTCTTCTTGTTTATTCTTCTTCTTATTCTTTATTTTTCATCATCATCTTCTTCTTCTCTACCTTCTTCTCCTTCTTCATCTTCTCCCACTTCTTCTCCTTCTTCATCTTCTTCTTCTACTTCTTTTTCTTCTTCTTCATCATCTTCTTCTTCTTCCTCTTCTTCTTCTTCTTTTTCTTCTTCTTCTTCTTCCTCTTCTTCTTCTTCTTGTTCTTCTTTCCATTGACTTCTTCTACGTTCTTCTCTTTCTTCTTTCTTCTTCTTCTTTCTTCTCGTTACTCCTTTCTTCTTTTTTCTTCTTATTTTTCTCCTTCTTCTTCTTCTTCTTCTTTCCTCTTTCTTCTTCCTTCTCCTTCTTTCTTCATCATCTTTCGTCTCGTTTCTTCTTTCTTCATTCCTCTTTCTTCTTCTTCTTTCTTCTTCTTCTTCTTCTTCTTCTGCTTCTCCATCTTCTTCTTCTTTCTTCTTCTTTCTTCTTCTTCTTCCTCTTCATTTTCTTATTCTTATTATTATTATTCTTCTTCTTCATCTTCACCATCTTCTTCTCCTTTCTTCTTCTTCTTCTTCTTCTAATTCTTCTTCTTTCTTTTTCTTCTTCTTCTTCTTCTTATTCTTTAACTTCCTTCTTCATCTTCTTCTTTTTATATCTTCATCTTTTTGTTTTTCTCCTTCTTCCACTTCTTCCCTCTTCTTTCACTTTCTTCTTCTTTATTATTCTTCTTCTTCTTGTTTCTTCTTCTTCTTCTAACTTCCTCTCCTTCTTCTTCTACTACTTCTTCCTCTTATTCCTCTTCTTGCTCTTTATTCTTCTTCTTTCCTCTTCTTTATCTTTCTTCATCTTCTTTCTTACTCTTCTTTTTTCTTCTTCTTCGTCTTTCTTCTTCCTGTTCCTTCTTCTTCTTCTTCTTCTTTCTTCTTCATTCTTTTTCTTTTTTCTTCATTGTCTTCTTCTTCTTTCTTCTTTCTTCCTCTACTTGTTTTGTTCTTCTTCTTTTTCTTCTTCTTCTTCTTCTTCTTCTTTTCTTCTTCCTCCACTTCTTCTTCTTCTTCTTCTTCATTTTCATCTTTTTCTTCTTCTTTTTCATCTTTTTCTTCTTCTTCTTCTTCTTTTTCATCTTTTTCTTTTTCTTCTTCTTCTTTTTCATCTTTTTTTCTTCTTGTTCTGCTTCCTCTTCCTTTTCTTCATATTCTTCTTCCTCTTCTTCTTCTTCTTCCTTTTCTTCTTATTCTTGTTCTCCTTCTTCTTCTTCTTCTTCTTCTTTATATTTTATCTTACTTCTTTCTTCTTCTTTATTCATTTTCTTTCTTTTTCATCTCCTTCTTATTTCTACTACTTCTTCTTTCATCAACTTTCTTCATCTTTTTCTTTCTTCTTCTTTCTTCTTCTTTCTTCTTCATCTTCTTCTTCTACCTCTACTTCTTCCTTTTCTTCTTCTTCTTCCTATTCTCTTTCTTTTTCTTGTTTTTCTTCTTCTTTTTCTTCTTTACTTCTTCCACTTCTTCTTGTTTTTCAACTTCATCTTCTTCTTCATTTTTCTTCTTCTTCTTGTTCCTCGTCTACTTCTTTCTTCTTATTATTATTTTTATTATTATTAGTACCACTATTATTATTATTATTATTATTCCTCTTCTTCTTCTTCTTCTTATTCTTCTTTTTCTTCTTCTTTTCTTCTTCTTCTTCCTCTTCCCCTTCTCCAACTTCTTTTTCTTCTTCTTATTCTTCTTCCTCTTCTTATTCTTCTTTTTCTTCTTCTTCTTCTTCTTCTTCTCCTTCCTTCTTCTTCCTCTATTTCCATTTTCCTTCTTATTTCTTTTCCTTCTTCGTTCATCTTCTTTCTTCTTTTTTCTTTTGATTCTTCTTCTTCTTCTTGTTCTTCCTCTACTAGTTCTTCTTCTTCATCATCTTTCGTCATGTTCATCTTATTCTTTCTTTTTCTTCTTCATTCTTCTTCTCTTCCTACTTCTTCTTCTTCTTTCTTCTTCTTCGTTTTTTCTATTTTTCTTTCATCTTTTTCTTCATTCTCCTTCTTTCTTTTTATTCATCTTTCTTCTTTTTCTTGATTCTTCTTCTTCTTCTTCTTTCTTCTTTTTTCTCCTTTTCTCATCTTTTTTTCTTCTTCGTCAACTTCTTCTTCTTTAACTAGTTCAACTTTCTTCTTCTTCCTCTTCTTCTTCTTCTTCTTCTTCTTCTACTTGTTCTTTTTCTTCTTCATCTTCTTCTTCTTCTTCCTCTTCTTCTTCTTTTTCTACTCCTTCATCTTCTTCTTCTTCTTCTTCTCCTTCTCCATCTTCTTCTTCTTTTACTTCTTCTTCTTCTTTCGCTTGTTCATCTTCTTCTTCTTCTTCTCCATCTGCTTCTTCTTCTTCTTCTTCTTCCTCCTCTTTTTCTTCTTCTACTTCATCTACTTCTTTCTCTTCTTCTTCTTCTTCTTTTTCTTCTTCTTCTTCTTTTTCTTCTTCTTATTATTATTCTTCTTCTTCTTCTAGATCATGTTTCCTCTTTCTTCTTTTTTCTTCTTCTTTCTTCTTTTTTTTCTTTCTTCTTCTTCTTTCTTTTCTCTTCTTATTTCTTTTTCTTCTTCTTCTTTTTAATCTTTTTCTTCTTCTTCTTCTTCTTCTTATTCTGCTTCCTCTTCATTTTCTTCTTATTCTTCTTCTTCTTCTTCTTCTTCTTCTTCCTTTTCTTCTTATTCTTATTCTCCTTCTTCTTCTTCTTCTTTATATTTCGTCTTACTTCTTCTTTCTTCTTCTTTATTATTTCTTTTTTTCCATTTTCATCTCCTTTTTTCTTCTTCTTCTTCTTCTTTCTTCAACTTTCTTCATCTTCTTCTTTTTTCTTCTTTCTTCTTCATCTTAGTTTTAGTCATCATTATCATCTTCTTCTTCTTCTACCTCTACTTCTTCCTTTTTTCTTCTTCTTCCTATTCTCTTTCTTTTTCTTGTTTTTCTTCTTCTTTTTCTTCTCTACTTCTTCTTCTTCCACTTCTTCTAGTTTTTCTTCATCTTCATCTTCTTCTTATTCTTCTATTTTTTTTTCTTCCTTTACTTATTCTTCTTCTACTTCTTCTTCTTCTTCTTCTTCTTCCACTTCTTCTTCTTCTTCTTTTTCAAATTCTTCCTCTTTTTATTTTTCTTCTTCCACTTCTTTCCTCTTCCTTCTTCTACTTCCTTCTTTCTTCTTTCTTCTTCTTCTTCTTCTTCATTTTTCTTCTTCTTCTTCCTATCCCTCATCTACTTCGTTCTTCTTCCTTTTATTATTATTGTTATTATTATTATTATTATTATTATTGTTTTTATTATTCCTCTTCTTCTTCTTCTTCTTCTTCTTTGTTCTTCTTCTTCTTTTTCTTCTTCTTTTTCTTCTTCTTCTTTTTCTTTTTCCTTTTCTTCTTCTTCCTCTTCCCCTTCTTCAGCTTCTTCTTGCTATTTCTTCTTCTTCTTCTTCTTCTTCTTCTTCTCCTTCTCCTTCTTTCTTCTTGCTTTGTTTCCATTTTCCTTCTTATTTCTTTTCCATCTTCATTCATCTTCTTTCTTCTTTTTTCTTTTTCATCTTCTTCTTCTTGTTCTTGCTCTACTAGTTCTTCTTCTTCTTCTTCATCTTTCATCATGTTCTTCTTAGTCATTCTTTTTCTTCTTCATTCTTCTTCTCTTTCTCCTTCTTCTTCTTCTTCTTTCTTCTACTTCGTCTTTCTTATTTTTCTTTCTTCTTTTTCTTCATTCTCCTTCTTTCTTTTTCTTCATCTTTCTTCTTCTTCTTGTTTCTTCTTCTTTCTCCTTCTTTTCTCATCTTTTTTCTTCTTCGTCAACTTCTTCTTCTTCTTCAACTAGTTCAACTTTCTTCTTCTTCCTCTTCTTCTTCTTCATCATCTTCTACTTGTTATTTTTCTTCTTCTTCTTCTTTTTCTTCTAATTCTTCTTTCTTCTTCTTCTTCTTCTTCTTCTTTCTTCTTTTTCTTCTTCTTTCTAATTCTTTTTATTCTTGTTCTATTTTCTTCTTGTTTTTTTGTATCTTCCTCTTCTTCTTCTTTCTCTACTTCTTTTTTCTTCCATTTCTTCTACCTTCTCCTTTCTTTTTCTTCTTTATTCTTCTTCTTTCTTCTTCTTCTTCTTCTTCTTCTTCTTCCTGCTTCTCCTTCTCCTTCTTTTATTTTCCTCTTCTTTGACTTTCTTCATCTTCTTCTTTCTTCTTAATCTTTTTTCTCCTTCTTCGTTCTTCTTGTTCTTCTTTCTTCTTCATTCTTGTTCTTTTATTTTTTTCTTCTTCTATCTTATTCTTCTTCTTTCTTGTTCTTTCTAATTTCTTCTTCATCATCTTCTTCTTCTTAATTTTCTTCTTCTTCTTCTTCTTTTTCTTCTTCATCAACTTCTTCTTCTTCTTCTTTTTCCTCTTCTTCTTCTTGATCTTCTTCTTCTTCTTTTACTTCTTCTAATTCTTCTTTTTTAACTTTCTTCTTGTTCTTTCTTCTCATTTCTACTTTCTTCTTCTAATTTCTTCTCCTTTCTTCTTACTTCTTTCTTCTTCTTTCTTCTTCTTCTTTCTTCTCCTTTTTGTTCTTCTTATTTCTTCTTCTTCTTCATCATCTTCCTTCTTCTTCTTCTTCATTCTTCTTCTTCTTCTTTTTCTTCTATATTCTTCTTCTTTTTTTCTCCTTCTTTCTTCTTCCACTTCTTCTTATTTCTTTCTTTTTAATCTTCTTTATTCTTCTTTTAACTTCCTTTTTGTCCACCTCTTCTTCAACGACTTCTTCTTCTTCTTCATCTTCTTTCATGTTCTTCAATTTTCTTGTACATCTTCCTTCTTCTTCTTTTTCCTTCTACTTCTTTTTCTTCTTCTTTCTTCTTCTTTCTTCATCTTCTTCTTCTTCTTCTTCTTCTTCTTCTTCTTATTCTTATTCTTATTCTTCTTTTTATACATTCTTCTTCTTCTTCTTTATGTTTTCTTCTTCTTCTTATTCTTCTTCTTTTTTATGTTTTCTTCTTCTTCTTCTTCTTCTTCTTCTTCTTCTTCTTCTTCTTCCTCCTCCTCCTCCTCCATATCATCTTCTTCTTCTTCTTATTCCTCCTCTACATCTTCTTCTTCTTCTCTTCTTCTCCCTCTTCTTCGTCGTTTTCTTCTTTTCATTCTTCTTGCTGCTCTTTTTCTTCTTATTATTATTATTCTTATTCTTCTTATTCTTTTTCTTCTTCTTCTTCTATTTCTTCTTCTTTTTCTTCTCTTCTTCATCATCACCTTCTTCTTCTTCTTCATCTATTTCTTCTTCCTCTTCTTCTTGTTCTTCTTCTTCTCATTCTTCTTCTTCTTCTTCTTCCTACTCTTCTTCTTCTTATTCTCCTTCTTCCTCTTCTTCTTCTTCTTCTTCTTCTTTTTCTTCTTCTTCTTATTCTTCTTCTTCTTCATCATCCTCTTCTTCTTCTTCTTCTACTTTTTGTTCTTCTTCTTATTCTTGTTGTTGTTGTTGTTCTTCTTCTTCTTCTTCTTCTTCTTATTCTTATTCGTCATCTTCTTCTTCTTCTTCTTTATCTTCTTTCTTCTTTCATCTTCTATCCTCTCCTTCCCACTTTCTTTCTCATCTTTCTTCTTTCTTCTTCTTCATCTTCTACTACTTCCTTCTTTTTCTTCTTCATTTTCTTCTTCTTCTTCTTCTTCTTCTACTTTTTTTCTTCTTCTTCTTCTTCTCCTTATTCTTCTTCTTCTTTATATTCATCATCTTCTTCTTCTTCTTTTTATTCCTTTTCTTCTTCTTCTTTTCTTCTTTTTCTTCTTCTCATACTTCTTCTTCTTCTTCTTCTTCTTCTTCTTTCCTTTATCTTCTTTTTTCTTCTTGTTTCTTCTTGCTTCTTCTTTCTTCATTCTATTTTCTTCTTCTTCTTCATTTTCGTCTTCTTCTTTCTTTTTCTTGTTGTTTTTCTTCTTCTTCTTCTTCTTTTCCTTCTACTTTTGCTTCTTCTTTTCCTTCTTCTTCTTCTTTTTTCGTCTTCTTAATTCTTCTTCTTTCTTATTTTTCTTCTTCTTCTTTTAATGTCTTCTTCTTCTTCTTCATTCATTTTCATCTTCTTCCTCTCCTTCTTTCTTCTCCTTCTTCTACCTTGCTCTTTATTCCCTTTCTTTTTTATTCTTCTTGTTTCTTCTTCTTCCTGTTTCTTCTTCTCCTCCTTTTCATATTTTTTCTCTTCTTCTTCTTCTTTCTTCTTTATCATCTCTCTTCTTCTTCTTTCTTCTTCTTCTATTTTCTTCTGCTTCTTTTTTCTTCTTCATTTTCTTTTCTTTCTTCTCCTTCTTCTTTCTTTTTCATCTTCTTCTTCTTCTTCTTCTTCTTATTATTATTCTTCTTCTTTTTTCTTCTTCTTCTTGTTCTTCTTCTTCTTGTTCTTCTTCTTCATCTTTTTCTTCTTCTTTCTTCCTCTTCACCTTTCTTCTTCTGCTTTATTCTTCTTCTTTTTTCTTTATCTTCTTTCTTCTTCTTCTTCTTCTTTATTCTTCTTTTTGTTTCATCTTCTTATTTCTTTTTCATCATCTTCTCCTTCATCTTCTTCTTCTTCTTCTTCTTCTTCTTCTACTTCAACTTTCTTCTTCCTCTTCTTCTTCTTCCTCTTTCTTCTTCTGTTCTTCTTCTACTTCTTTCTTCTTCATCTTTGGCCTTCTTCTTTCTTTTTCTTCATCGTTATTCTTCTACTTTCAATGTCTTCTTCTTTCTCCTTCTCCAGATCCTTCTACTTGTTCCTCTTCTTCTTTTTTCTTCCTCTTTTTCTTCATCTTCTTCCTCATAATCTACTTCTTCTATTTCTTCTTCTTCTACTTCTTCTTCTTCTTCTTTTACTTCTTCTTCTTCTACTCTTTCTTCCCCTTTTTCTTCTTCTTGTCCTTCTCCTTTGTCTTCTTCTTCTCAATCTTCTACTTTTTCTTTCTTCTTCTTACCTCTTGTTTCTTGTTTCTTTTTCTTGTTTTTTTTCTTCGATTTTCTTCTTCTTTCTTCTTGTTTCTTCTCCTTCTTTTTTCTTCTTCAACTTATTCTTGTTCTTCTTCTTCTTCTTCTTCACTTCTACTTTTTTCTCTTCCCCTTCCTCTTTTACTTCATAATCATCATCATCTTCTTCTTCTTCTTCTTCTTCTTCTTCTTTTTCTTCTTCTTCTTCTTCTTCTCCTTCTCCTTCTTCATCTTCTTCCTATTCTTCTTCTTATTCTTTTTCTTCTTCTTCATCTTCCTCTTCTTCATCTTCCTCTTTTTCTTCTTCTTATTTTTCTTTTTTTCCATCTTCTGCTTCTTCTTCTTCTTCTTCTATCTTCTTTTTCTTCTTCTTCTTCTTTTGTTCTGCTTTTTCTTGTTCTTTTTCTTGCTTCTTCTTTTCCATCTTCTTCTTCAACTTTCCTCTTCTTCTTCTTCTTCTTCTTCTTTCTTCTACATCTTCTTCTTCTCCTTCCTTCTTCATCTTCTTCTTCCTTCTTCTATCACCTTCTTCGTTATTCTTCTTCTTTCTTTTTCTGCAACATTTTTCTTCGCCTTCTTTTTCTTCTTCTTCCTCTTCCTCAACTTCTTCTTCCTTCTGTTTCCCTTCCTTTTTCTTCTTCTTCTTCTTCTTCTTCTTCTTCTTCTACTTCTACATCTTTTTCATCTTCTTCATCATATTTTTCTTCATCTTCTTCTACTTATTATTTTTTTTTCTTGTTCTTCTTCTTCTTCAACTTTCTTCTTCCTCTTCTTCTTCTTCTTCTACTTTCTTCATTCTTCTTCTTATTCTTATCCTCCCATTTTCATCTTCCTCTTCTTCCATCTTCCTTCTCCTACTTCTTTATTCTTCTTCTTTTTGCTTTTTCTTCCTTTTTCTTCTCCTTCTTCTTTCTTCTCTTCTTCCTCTTCTCCTTCTTTTTCCTCTTTTTTCGCTTCTTCTTCTTCTTATTCTTCTATCTTCTTCTTCGTCTTTCATCTCCTTCTTTCTTCTTCTTGTTTTTTCTTTCTTCTTCTTCTTTCTTCTACTTCTTTCTTTTTCTTTGTTCTTCCTCTTCTTTTTCTTCTTTCTTCTTCGTTCTTCTTCATCTACTTCTTCTACTTCTTCTTCTTCTTTCTTCTTCTTCTTGTACTTCTTTTCTTCTTCTTCTTCTTCTTCTTCTTTATCTTTCTCTTCCTCATCTTCTTCTTCTCTTTCTTCTTTCTTCTTTCTTCTTTTTTTTTCTTCTTCCTTTTCTTCTTCTACTTCTTCTTCGTATTCTTTTTCATCTTTGTCTTCTTCTACTTCTTCTTCTATGCCTTCTTCTTCTTCTACTACTTCTTCTTCTTCTTCTTCTTCTTCATCTTCTTATTCTTCTTTTTTTTGTCTTCTTCTTCTTATTAGTCTTCTTCTTCTTCATCTTCTTATGCTTCTTCTTCTTTTCCCCTTCTTCCTCTTCTTCTTCTTCTTCTTCTTCTCCCTCTGCTTTTTCTTTTTCTTCTTCATCTTCTTCTTTTCCTTCTACTTCTACATGTTCCTCTTTTTCATATTCTTCCCTTTTTCTTATTTTCTTCTTCTTCTTCTTCTTCTTCCTCTTCTGCTTCTTCTTCTTCTTCTTCTTCTTCGTCTTCTTCCTCTTGTTATTCTTCATCTTCCTCTTATTTTCTCCTCCTTCTTCATCTTCTTCTTCTTCTTCCTTTTGTTTTTCTTCATCTTCTTCTTATTTTTTCCTTCTTCTTCTTCTTCTTCTTCTTCTTCTTCTTTCTTGTATTTTCTTCCCCTTCCTTCTTTTTTTTTCTTCTTCTTTATTCCACTTTCTTCTTTCAACATCTCCTTTCTTTTACTTTTTCTTCTTCTTCTTTTTCTTTTTTCTTTTTCTTATTCTTCTACTTCTTCTTCTTTTTATTCTTCATCTTCTTCAACTTCTACTTCTCAATCTTGTTTTTCTTCTTCTTCTTCTTTCTTTTTCTTCATCTTCTTCTTTTTAGTTCTTCCATTTTTCCTTTCTTCTTTCTCCTTCTTCTTTATTCTTCTTTATCCTCTTCATACTTCTTCTCCTTCTTCTTCTTCTTCTTCTTCTTCCTCTTCTTCTTCTTCTACTTTTTCTTCTTCTTCTTTCTTCTTCTTCTTCATTCTTCTTCTTCTTTCTTCTTTTTTTTATTTCTTCCTGTTCCTACTTTCTCTTCCCCTTTCTTCTTCATTTTCATCTTTTCTTCTTCTTCTTCTTCTTCTTCTTCTCTTTCTTCTTCTTCTTCTTCTTCTTCTTCTTCTTCTTCCTCTCTTTCTTCTTCTCCTCCTCCATCTTCTTCTTCTTCTTCTACTGCTTCCACTTCTTCTTCTTCTTCTTCTTGCTCTTCTTCTTCTTCTTATTCTTCTTCTTCCTCTTCTTCTTCTTCTTCTTCTTAATTGTCATCATCATCATCACCTTCTTCTTCTTCATTTCCTTCTTATACTTCTTCTTCTTCTTCTTCTTCTTCTTCTTCTTCTACTTCTCCTTCTACTTATTCTTCTTCTTTTTCTTCTTCTTTTCTTTCCTCTTTCTTCTTCATTCTTCTTCTTTCCTCTTTCTTGTTCTTCTTTCTTCTTCTTTCTTCTTTGTTGTTCTTCTCTCTTCTACTTCTATTTTCTTTTTTATCTTTATCCTTCTGCTTTCTTGTTCTTTCTTCTTCTTCTTTCTTCTTCTTTTTTTGCATCTTCTTCTTTTTGTTCTCATTCCTCTTTTTTCTCTTCTTCTTCCTCTTTGTCTTGTTCTACTTCTTCTTCCTCTTCTACTTCTTCTTCCCCTACCTCTTCTACTTCTTCTTCCCTTACCTCTTCCTCTTCTTCTTTTTCATCATCTTCTTCTTCTTCATGTTCCTCTTCATCGATTTCTTCTTCTTCTTCTTCTACTTCTTCTTCTTCCTTTTCTTCTTCTTCATCTTCTTCTTCCTCTTCATCTTCTTCTTCTTCTTCTTCTTCTTCTTCTTCTTTTCCTTCATATTTTTATTTTTATTCTTCTTTTCCTCTTCTTCTTCTTCTTCTTCTTCTTCTTCTTCATCTTCTTATTCTTCTTCTTGTTTTCCTCTTCTTCCTCTTCTTCCTCTTCTTCTTCCTCTTCTTCTTCTCCCTCTTCTTTTTTTTCTTCTTCTTCTTCTTTTTCTTCTTCTTCTTCTTCTTCTTCTTCTACTGCTTCTTCTTTCTCTTCTTCATCTTCTTTCCCTACCCTTTTCTTTTTTTTTTTCTTCATCTTCTTCTTCTTCTTCTTCTCCTCCTGGCTATTCTTCATCTTCTTCTCATTCTTATCTTCTTCAGCTCCTTCTCTTCTTCCTCATCATCATCTTCTTCTTCTTCTTCTTCTTCTTCTTCTTCCTCGTCTTCCTCTTCTTCTTCTCCTTCTCCTCCTCCTCCTCCTCCTCCTCCTCCTTCTTCTTCTGCTTCTTCTTCTTTCCCCTTTCTTCTTCTGCCTCCTTTTTTTTGTTTCTTCTTCTTTATTCTTCTTTCTTCTTTCGACATCTCCTTTTTTCTTCTTCTTCTTCTTCTTCATCTTCTTCTCTCTTCTTTCTTCTTCTTCTTATCCTTTTTTCTTTCCACTTTTCATTCTTCTTCTCTATTCTTTTTTTTTGTTCTTTTTTCTTCTTTCTTCTTCTCCTTCTCCTTGTTCTTCTTCTTCGTCTTTCTTCTTCTTTTTTCTTCCTCTTTTTTCTTCTTCTGCTTTCTTTTTATTATTATTATTTCATCTCCTTACTACTTCTTTTTGCTCTTTCTTCTTCTTTCTTCTTAATCTTCTACTTTTCTTCTTCTTCTTCTTTTTCATCTTCATCTTCTACTCTTTCTTCTTTCATCTTCTTCTTCCTCCTCTTCTTCTTCTTCTTCTTCGTCGTCCACTTACTCCTCTTCTGCTTCCTCTACTTTTCTTCTTATTCTACTTTTTTTCTTCTCCTTGCTCATCTTCTTCTCCTCCTTCTTCTTCTTCTTCATCTTCTTTTCCTTTTTGTTCTTCTTGTTCTTCTTTTTCTACTTCTTTTTCTTTTTCATCTTCTTATACTTCTTCTTCTTCCTCTTCTTCTTCTTCTTCTTCCTCTTCCCCATCTTCTTCTTCTTCTTCTACTTCTTCTTCTTCATAATCTTCCTCCTCTTCTTCCACTTTTTCTTCTTCTTCTTCTTCTTCTTCTTCTTCTTCTTCTTCTTCTTCTTCTTCTTCTTCTGCTTCTTCTTCTTCTTCTTCGTTTTCCTCCTCTTCCTCTTTTTCTTCGTCTGCTTCTTCTACTTCTTCATCTTCTTCTTCGCCTTCCTTATTCTTCTTCTTCTTCTTCTACTACTTTGTCTACTTCTCCTTTTTCTTCTTCTTCTTCTTCTTCAACATCTTCCTCCTTTTCTTTTGCTTCTTCATCTTCTTCTTCTTCTTCTTCTTCTTTTTCTTATTTCTACTTTCTTCTTCTTCCTCCTCCTTTCCTCTTTCTTTTTCTTTCTTTTTCGTTCTTCTTTTTTCTTTCGCTTCTTCCACCTTCTTTCTCCTTCCATTTTCTTCTACTTCTTTCTTCTTCTTCTTCTCCTTCCTCTTATTCTTGTCCTTCTTCTTCTTCTTCTTCTTCTTCTTCTTTCTTCTTATTCAAGTTTCTTTTTCTTTTTTCTTCTTCTTCTTGTTTCCTCTTCTTCTTTCTTCTCCTTCTTCTTCTTTCTTCATCTTCTTCATTTTTCATCTCCTTTTTTTTCTTCGTTCTTGTTGTTCTTCTTCTTCTCCTTCTCTTCTTCTACTGGTTCTACTTCTTCTTATTTCTTCTTCTTCTTCTTCTTCTTCACCTTCTTCTTCTTCCTCCTCTTCTTCTTCTTCTTGCTCTTCTTCTTCTTCCTTTTCTCCATCTACTTCTGCTTCTTCTTCTTTTTCTTCTTTTTCTTCTTCTTCTTCTTCTTCTTATTTTACTTCTTCTTCTTCTTCTTCTTCTTCTTCTTCTTCTTCTTCTTGCTGTTCTTCTTCTTCTTCTTCTTCCTCCTCTTCTTTTTCTTCTTCTTCTTCTTCTTTTTCTACACCTTCTACTTGCTCTTCCTCTTCTTCGTCTTCTTCTTTTTTCCTTCTACTTCTTGTTCTTCCTCCTCTTCTTCTTCTACTTCTTCGTCTTCTTCTTATTATTATTTTTCATCTTCTTCTTCTTCATCTTATTATTTTTCTTCTTCTTCTTCTTCTTCTTCTTCTTCTTCTTCATCTTGTTCTTCATCTTATTTATCCTATTCTTCTTCTTCTTCCTCTTCTTTTTCTTCTTCTTCTTCTAATTCTTTCCTCTCCTTTTTTCTTCTTCTTTCTTCTTCGTTTTTCTTCATCTACATCGTTCCCCTTCTTTCTTCTTCTTCTGCATTTCTTTCATCTTCTTCTTTTTCTTCTGCTTCTCCTTCTACTTTCTAGCTCTTCTTTTCTTCTTCTTCTTCCTTCTTCTTCTTCTTCTTCCTCTTTCTTGTTCTACTACTTCTTCTTCTTATTCTATTTTTTTCTTCTCCTACCTCCTTCAGTCTTCTTATTCCTGTCCATTCTTTTTCTTTCTTCTTCTTCTTTCTTCTTCTCCCCCTCCGTCTTCTTCTTCTTTTTCTTCTAGCTTCTTCTTCTTCTACTGGTTCTTTCTCTTCTTCATTCTTCTTCTTTTACTTCTTCTTTTCTTTCTTTTTTCTTATTTCTTCTTTTTTTTTCTTATTTCTTCTTTTTTTTTCTTCTTCTTCATTCTTATTCATCATCTTCTTCTTCTTCTTCTTCTTCTTCTTCTACTTCTACTTCTTCAACTTTCTTCTTCTTCATCTTCTTTTTTCTTCTTCTCTTTCTTTCCTCTTCCTCTTATTTCTTCTTCTTTCTCTTTCTTTTTTTTTTATTCTTCTTCTTTCTTCTTCGTCTTCTTTTTTTTCTTGTTCTTCTTCTTCTTCATCTTCTTCCTCTACTTCTTTCTCTTTTTTTTCCATTTCTTCGTCTTTCTTCATATTCATTATTCTTATTCTTTCTTCTTCTCCTCCTCCTTTTTTCTTCTTCTTTCTACTTTGCCTTTCTTCTTCTTCTTTCTTCTTCTTCTTTCTTCTTCTTTCTCTTCTATCTTTTTCTTTCTTTTTCATCTTCTTCTTCTTCTTCTTCTTTAATCTTTTCTTCTTATTTCTTCTTCTTCTCCTTTTCTTCTTGTTCTTCATCTTCTACTCCTTCTACTTCTTTTTTTCTTCTTCCTTCTTTCTTCTTCTTCTTTCTTGTTCTTCTTCTTTTTCATCTTCCTCATCATCATCTTTTTCTTCTTCTTTGTCTTCTTCTTCTTCTTCAACTTTCTTCTTATTCTTCTTCCTCTTTCTCATTTTTCTTCTTCTTCTTCTCTTTCTTTTTTCGTCCTCTTCTTCCTACTTCTTTCTCCTCCTTCTTTGCTCTTCTTCATTCTTCTTCTTCTTTCTTCTTCTTCTCCTTCCTCTTCTTCTTCTTCTTCTTTTTATTTTTCTTCTTCTTCTTTTTTCTTCTTCGTCTTTCTTTTTCCTCTTTTTTCTTTTTCATCTTCTTCTTCTTCTCTTTTTTCTTTCTTCTTTCTTTTTCTTCTTCTTTCTTCTTCATCTTCTTCTTCTTCATTCTTCTTCATTCTTCTTCTTCTTCTTCTTCTCCTTCTTCTACTTCTTCTTCTACTTCTTCTTCATCTTCTTTTACTTTGTTCTTCTTCTTCTTCTTCTTCTTCTCCTTCTTCTTCTTCTTTCTTCTTCTATTTCTTCTTTCTTATTCTTCTTTTTTGTCTTCTTCTTCTTCTTCTTCTTATGTTTCTTGTACTTTTTTTTTTCGTCTTCTTCTTCTTTTTCTTCTTCATCAACATCATCTTCTTCTTCTTCTACTTCTTCTTCTTTCCTCTTTCTCCTTCTTTCTTCTTTCTTCTTTCCTCTTCTTTCTTCATTCTTCTTCTTTCCTCTTCTTTATTCTTTCTTCTTCTTCATCATCTTCTTCTTCTTCTACAACAGGTTCTTCCTCTTCTTTTTTTGTATTCTTCTTCTTTTCATTTATCTTTCTTCTTTCTTATTCTTCTTTCTTCTTCTTCTTCTTCCTCTCCTTCTTCTTCCTCTTCATTCTCCTTCGTTTCTTCTTCTTCTTCTTCTTCTTCTTCTTCTGCTTCTTCTTCTTCTTCTTCTTCTTCTTCTGCTTCTTCTTCTTCTTCTTCTTCTTCTTTATTTTTTTTTCTTTGACTTTCTTCATATTCTTGTTCTTGTTCTTTTTTCTTCTTCTAATTCTTCTTCTTCTTTTTCCTTCTTCTTCTTCTTCTTCTTCTTCTTCTTTCCACTTTTTTTTTCTTCTTCTTTCTTCTTCTATCTTCTTTCTTGTTCTTCTTTCTTCTTTTTCTTTCTTCTTAATCTTCTCTCTACTTCTTTCTTCTTTTTCTTCTTTCTTATTGTTTCTTCTTTATATTTTTTTTCTTCTCCTTCTACTTCTTCTACATCCTTTTCTTCTTTATCTTCCTCTTCATATTCCTTTTTTACTTCTTCCTCTTCTACTTCTTCTGCTTCTTCCTCTTCTTCTTCTTCTTCTTCTTCTTCTTCTTCTTTTTATTCTTCTTAATCTTCTTCTTCTTCTTCTTCTATTTCTTCTTCTTCTTCTTCTTTTTATTCTTCTTAATCTTCTTCTTCTTCTTCTTCTTCTATTTCTTCTTCTTCTTCTTCTTCTTCTTCCTCCTCCTTTTCTTCTTCTTCTTCTTCTTCTTGCTTCTTCTTCTTCTCTATTCTTCTTCCTATTCTTTGCTCTTTATTCTTCTTTTCTTATTCTTCCTTTTTATTTCTTCTTCATCCTCTTCTTCTTCTTCTTTTTCTTCTTCTTCTTCTTCTGCTGGTTCTTCTTCATCTCCTTTCTTCTTCTCCTCCTTTTCTTCTTCTTCTTCCTCTTCTTCTTTATCTTCTTTTCTTTTTTCATTGTTCTTTCTCCTTCTTTTTTCCTCTTCTACTTCTTCAACCTCTTCTTCTTCTTCTTCTTCTTCTTCTTCTACTTCTTTCTTCTTCTTCTTTCTCCTTCTTCCTTATTCTTCTTCTTTATTGTTCTATTTCGTTATTCTTCTCCTACTTTTTTTCTTTGTCGTTATTTTTCTTCTTCGTCTTTCTTCTTTTTTCTTCTTCTTTCTTCTTTTTCACCTTTCTTCTTTCTTCTCCTTTCTTCATCTTTTTTTCTTCTCTTTCTTCTTCTTTTTATACTTCCGCTTCTTACTTCTTCTTCTTCTTCATTTTTTGCACTACTTCTCCTTCTTATTCTTCATTATTATCTTCTTCTTCTTCTTCTTCTTCCTCTTCTTCTTTTCTTTCTTCTTCTTCTTCTTCTTCGTCTTCTTCTTTTCTTTCTTCTTTTCTTCTTCTTATTATACTTCTTCTTCTTCTTCTTCATTTTCTTCTTCCTCTTCCATGAGTTCTTCTTCCTTCTTTCTTCTTCTTCTTTCTTTTTCTTCTTTTTCTTTTTCTTCATTCTTCTTCTTCTTCTTTTTGACCTTTTCTCTTCTTCTTCCTCTTTCTTCATCATCATCTACTTGTTCTTCTTCTTCTCATTTTAATTTAAATTTTTTTCTTCTTCATTCTTCTTTTTCTTCTTTTTCTTCTTTTTCTTCTTCTTATTTCTTCTTCTTCTTCTTCTTCTTGGACTTTCTTCTTTTTCTTCATCTTTTTTCTTCTACTTCTTGTTCTTTCCTCTTCTTTTTTCTTCTTCTTTCTTCTTCTTCTTCTTCTTCCTCTTTCTTCTTCTTCTTCTTCTTCTTCTTTTTTCTTCCTCTTCTTCTTTCTTATTCTTCTTTCTTCTTCTTCTTTCTTATTCTACATTTTTATGCTTCTTGGTTCTTCTTCTTCCTTTTACATTCTCCTTTTTCTTTTTTCATCTTTTTTCTTCTTCTTCTTCTTCTAGTTTTTCTACTTCTTCTTTTTCTTCTTTCTTCTTTTTCTTCTTCTTCTTCCTTTTGCTCCTTTTTCTTCTTTTTATTTCTTCTTCTTCTTCTCCTTCTTTCTTCATCTTCTTCTTCTCTTCATTCTTCTACTTCAACATCTTCTTCTTCTTTCTTAATCATCATATTTCTTCTTCTTCATTCTTCTTCTCTTTCTTTCTTCTTCTTCTTTCTTTTTCAACTACTTTCTTAATATCCTTCTTCTTCTTCAACTTCTTAATTCTTCTTCTTCTTTCTTCTACTACTGTCTACTTCTTCTTCTTCTTTCTATTGTTTCTTCTTCTTCTTCTTTCTTCTTCTTCATCTTCTTCTTCTACTGTCTTCATCTTTGTCTTGTTATTCTTCTTTCTTCTTCTTCTTGTTCTTCTTCTTTCTTCTTCTTCTTTTATGACTTTTCTTTTCTTCTTCCTTTTTCTTCTTTCTACTTCTTCTTCTTCTTTCTTCTTCTTCTTCTTCTTTCTTCTTCTTCTTCTTCTTCTTCTCCTCCTTTTTTCTTCTTTTTGTTCTTCCACTTCTTTCTTCTTCATCTTCTTTTTCTTTTTTCCTCTTCTTCTTCTTCGTCTTCTTATTTTTCTTCTTCTTCTACTTTCCTCTCCTTTTTCTTCCCCTTCTTCTTCTGCTTCTCTCTACTTCATCTTTTTCTTCTTCTTCTTTTAATTTTTCTTCTACTTTCTTCTTCTTCTTCTTCTAATTTTTCTTCTACTTTCTTCTTCTTCTTCTTCATCTTTCTTCTTTTTCTTCTTGTTCGTCTTATTCTTCTTCTTCTTTCTTCTTCTTCTTCTTTCTTCTTCTTCTTCTTCTTTCTTCTTTTTCTTTATTCTTCTTCTTCTTCCTTCTTCTTTTTCCTTCTTCTTCATTTCCTTCTTCTATCTTTCTTCATCTTTTTCTTCTTCTTCTTCATCATCTTGTTCTTCTTTTTTTTCTTCTTTTTATTCTTTTTTCTACTTCTTCCTCTTCTTCTACTTCTTCTTCTTTCTTCTTCTTCTTTCTCTTCTTCTTCTTCTTTCTTCTTCTTCTTCTTCTTCCTTTTCTTGTTTGTTAGTCTTATTTCTTCTTCTTCATCTTTCTTCTACTTCTTTCTTCTTCCTTTCCTTTCTTCTTTCTTCTTCCTTTCCTTTCTTTTTCTTTCTTCTTTTTTTCTTCTTTCTTCTTCTTTCTTCTTCTTTCTTCTTTTTTTCTTCTTTCTTCTTCTTTCTTCTTCTTCTACTACTTATTCTTTTTCTTCTTTTTATTGCTCTACTTTCTTCTTCTTCTTCTTCTTCTCCTCCTTTCTTCTTCTTCATTTTCTACTTCCTTTTCATTCTTCAACATCTACTTTCATCTTTTGCTTTCTTCTTCTTCTTCTTCTTCTTCTTTCATCTTTTTTGTCTTCTTCTTCTTCTTCCATCTTCTTTTTCTTCTTCTTCTTCTTCTTTCTTCTTGTTCTTCTTCATCTTCTTCTTCTTCTTGTACTTCTTTCTTTTTCTACATCTTCTATCTTCAACTTCTTCTTTCTTCCTTTTCTTTCTTCTCTTCTCTATTCTAAATCATCTCTCTTCTTATCCATCATTTTCTTCATCTCCTTCCTTATTCTTCTTCTTCTTCTTTCTACTTCTTCATCTTTCTTCTTCTCCTTCTTCTTCTTCTTCTTCTTTCTTCTTCCTCTTCTTGTTTCTTACTCTACTTCTTTGTTCTTCTTCTTTCTTCTTCTTTTTCTTTCTTCTTCTTTCTTCTTCTTCATCTTTCTTCTTCTTCATTCTTCTTTTTCTTCTTGTTTCTTCTTCTTTCTTCTTCTTCTTCTTCTTCTTCTTCTTATTTCTTATTTCTTCTTCTTCTTCTTCTTTTCCTTCTTCTTTCTTCTTCTTCTTCTTCTCCTTCTCCTACTTCTTCTACTTCCTCTTTTCCTTATTATTTCTTCTTCTTCTTCTTCTTATTTCTTTTTTTCTTCTTCTTTCTCTTTCATCTTGTTCTTCTTCTTCTTGTTCTACTTCTTCTTTGTCTATCATTTTCTTCTACCTTTTCGATTTCTTAATCTTTCTTGTTCTTCTTCATATTCTTTCCACTTCATCTTTCATCTTCTTCTTCTTCTTTCTTCTTCTTTTTCTTCTTCTTCTTCTTCTTCTTTCTTCTTCTTCATCTTGTTCTTCTTTCTACTTCTTCTTCTTCTTCTTCTTCTTTATTTTTCTTTTTTCTTCTTTTATCATTTTTTCATTCTTCTTCTTCTTTCTTCTTCATCTTCTCTCTTTGTAGCCTTCTTCATCTTCTTTTTCCTCTTCTTCTTCTTCTTCATTCTTCATCTTCTTCTTCTTCTTACTTATTCTTTCTCCTTCTTCTTTCTTTTCTTCTTCTTGTTCTGTATTCTTCTTCTTCTTCTTCTTCTTCGTCTTCTTCTTCGTCTTCTTCCTTTTCTTTTTCTTCGTCTTCTTCTTCTTCTTCTTCCTTTTCTTCTTCTACTTCTTTCTACCTCTACTTCCTCTTCTTCTTCTCTCTTCTACTTCTTCTTTCATCCTCTATTTTTCTTCTTCTTTCTTCTTCTTATTTTTCTTCTTTTTCTTTCTTCTTCTTCTTCTTCGTCTTCTTCTTCTTCATTTTCTTCTTCTACTTCTTTCTACCTCTACTTCCTCTTCTTCTTCTCTCTTCTATTTCTTCTTTCATCCTCTATTTTTCTTCTTCTTTTTTCTTCTTATTTTTCTTCTTTTTCTTTCTTTTTCTTCTTCTTCTTCTTCTTCTTCTTCCTATTCTTCTTATCCTTCTTCTTCTTCTTCTTTCTTCTACTTTTTCTTACTCTTCTTCTTTTTTCCTTCTTCTTCTTCTTCTTCTTCTTCTTCTGCTTTTTCCTCTTTCCTTTTCTTCTTATTCTTCTTTCTTCTTCTTCTTCTTCTTTCTTCTTCTTCTTCCTTCTTTTTCTTTCTTCTTCTTCTTCATCGCCTTTCTTCTTATCCTTCTTCTTCTTCTTCTTCATCTTCATTCTTCTTCTTCTTATTTCCTTTTCTTCTTTCTTCTTCTTTTACTTCTTTCTTCTTCTTCTTACTTCCTCTTCTTCTTTCTTTTTCTTCTTTCTTCTTCTTTCTTCTTCCTCATCTGTCTTCTTCTTTCTCCTTCATCTTATTTTTTCGTTCTTCTTCTTCTTCCTCTTCTTCTTCTTTCTTATTCTTCTTCTTCATCTTCTTCTCGTACTTATTCTTCTTGTTGCTATAATTTCTTCTTTTTCTTCTTCTTCCTTCTTATTCTTCTTCTTCAACATCTTTCTTCCTCTTCTTCTTCCTCGTCTCTCTTCTTCTTCACATTCTTTCCTCCTCTTTTTCTTTCTTATTCTTCTTCCTTCATCTTTTTCTTTCTTTTTCTTCTTTCTTCTTCTTCTTCTTTCTTCTTCTTCTCCCACTTCTTCCTCTTCATTTTCTTCTTCTTCTTAATCCTCATCATGTTCCTTTTCTTTCTCTTCTTCTTCTTCTTCTTCTTCTTCTTCATCCTCGGCTTCTTCTTCTTCTCCTTCGTCTTCATCAACTTCTTCTTCATCTACTTCTTCCATCTTCTTCTTCATCTACTTCTTCCATCTTCTTCTTCATCTTGTTTCTTCTTCTTCTTTTTCTTCTTATTCTTCTTCTTATTTATTTTTCTCCTTCTTACACTTCTTCCTTCTTTTACTTCTTTCTTCTTCTACTTTCTTCTTTTTTTTCTTCCTTCTTCTTTCTTCTTTTTCTTCTTCTTCTTCTTCCTCTTCTTCTAATTCATCCTATTCTTCTTTCTTCTTTTTTTTCTTTTTCTTAGTCTTTCTTCTGTTTCTTCTTCTTCTTTTTCTTCTTATTTCTTCTTCTTGACCTTCTTATTTCTTCTTCTTCTTCTACTTCTCTTCTACCCATTCTTCTTTCTTTTCTTCTTCTTTTTCTTCTACTTTTTCTTCTTCCTTTTTCTTCTTCCTTATCTATGTCTTTCTTCTTCTTCTTCCTCTTCTTCTTCTTTTAACTTCTTCATTCTTTTTTGCTTTCTTCTTGTTCTTTCTTCTTCTACTTCTTCTTCATTCTTCTTCTTCTTCCTTCTTTTTCTTTCTCTTTCTTCATTCTTTTTCTTCTTCTGGTTCTATATTCTTCTTCTTCTATCTTCTTCTTCTACTTCTTCTTCATTCTTCTTCTTCTTCCTTCTTTTTCTTTCTCTTTCTTCATTCTTTTTCTTCTTCTGGTTCTATATTCTTCTTCTTCTATCTTCTTCTTCTACTTCTTCTTCATTCTTCTTCTTCTTCCTTCTTTTTCTTTCTCTTTCTTCATTCTTTTTCTTCTTCTGGTTCTATATTCTTCTTCTTCTATCTTCTTCTTCTACTTCTTCTTCATTCTTCTTCTTCTTCCTTCTTTTTCTTTCTCTTTCTTCATTCTTTTTCTTCTTCTGGTTCTATATTC
Source organism: Vanilla planifolia (assembly GCA_023846275.1). NCBI lineage: Eukaryota > Viridiplantae > Streptophyta > Magnoliopsida > Asparagales > Orchidaceae > Vanilla > Vanilla planifolia. The sequence continues at coordinate 10,982,610 of CM043872.1, read as the reverse complement.
TTCTTCTTATATCTTCTTCTTCTTCTTCTTCTTCTTCTTCTTCTTTCTCTTCTTATTCTCCTTCTTCTTCTTTCTCTTCTTATTCCCCTTCTTCTTCTTTCTTATTCTTCTTGTTCTTCTTCTTTTTCTTCTTTCTTCTGCTTCTTTTTCTTCTTCTTCTTCCCTCTTCTTCTTCTGCTTCTTCTTTCTTTTTCTTCTTCCTCTTTCTTCTTCTTCCTCCTCTTTCCACTTCATCCTTCAACATTTTCTTCTACTTGTTTCTTCTCCTTTTTCTTTTTTCTTTTCCTTTCTCCTTCTACTTCTTTCTTATTCGTCTTCCCGCTTCTACTTCTTCCATCTTCTTCTTCTTCTTCTTCTTCTTCTCCTTCTTCTTCTTCTTTATCTTTTTCTTCTTCTTCTTTTTCTTCTCCTTTCTTCTACTTCTTTCTTATTCTTCTTCCTCTTTATTCTCCTTCTTCCTTCTTCCTTCTTATTTTTCTTTATTATTCTTCTACTTCACTTCTTGTTTTTCTCCTTCTTCATCTTCCTCATCTTCTTATTTTCTTCTTCCACTTCTTCTCATTTCTTTTTCTTCTTCTTACTTCTTCTTCTTTTTTGTACTTCTTCTTCTTCTTCTTATTCTTTTTTCTTCTTTTTCTTCTTCTTCTTTTTCTGCTTCTTCCCCTTTTTTCTTTTCCATTTCTTCTTCTTCTTCTTCTTCTTCCTTCTATAATCTTCTTCTTCTTTTTCTTCTTCTTCTAATTCTTCTTCTTCTTTTCTTATTTCTTCTTTTTCTTCTTTTTCATGCTTCTTCTTTTTCTTTTCCTTCTTCTTCTTCTATCATCTTCTTCTTCTTCTTTGTCTTTCTTCTTCTTCTAATTCTTCATCTTTCTTCCTATTCTTTTGCTTCTTTCTTATTCTACTTTTTCTTCTTCTTTTTCTTCTTCTTTTGTTCTTCTTGTTTCTTCTTCTACTTATACTTCTTTCTTCCTCTTCTTCTTCTTCTTCTTCTTCTTTATTCTTCATCGTCTTTCTTCTTCTGCTTTCTTCTTCTTTTTCTTCCTTCTTCTTTCTTCTTCCTCTTCTTATTTATCTTCTTCTTCTTTCTTCTACTTCTTTCGTCACCTTCGCCTTTTTTCTTCTTCTCCTTTGTCTTCTTCTTTTTCTTCTTCTTCTTCTTCTTCTTCTTCTTCTTCTTCTTCTTCTTCTTTCTTCTTCTCCTTCTTCTTCTTCTTTCTTCTTCTTCTTCTTCTTCTTCTTCTTTTTCATCATCTTCTTTCTTCTACTTTCTTCTTCTATTTTCTTTCTTCTTCTTCTTCTTCTTTCTTCATCTTCTTTCTTCTTCTGCTTCCTTCTTCTTCTTCTTTATTCTTCTTATTTCATCTTCTTATACTTTGTACATCTTCTTCTTCCTCTTTTTTTTCTTCTTCTTCTTCTTCTTCTTCTTCTTATTTCCTCTTCTTCTTCTTCGCCTTCTTCATTGTTCAACTTCTTGTTCTTATTCTTTTTTCTTCTTCTTCTATTTTCTCTTTCTTTCTTCTTCTTTCTTCTTATTCTTACCTCTTCTATTTCTTTGTTCTCCTTCTTCTTCTTCTTCTTCTTATTCTCTTCTTCTTCTTCGTCGTCTTCTTCTTCTTTATTCTACTTGAACTTTTTCTTCTTCTTTATTCTACTTTTTCTTCTTCTTATTATTATTACTTCTTGTTTTTCTTCTTTTCTTCTTCTTCTTCTTCTTCTCCTTCTTCTTCATTTTGTTCCTTTTCTTCCTCTTCATCTCCTTCTTCTTCTTTTGTTTCTTCTTCTTCTTCTTCTTCTTCATCTTATTTTTCTTCTTCTATTTCTTTATCTTCTTCATCATCTTCTTCTTCTTCTTCCACTACTCCTTCTTCTTGTTCCTTCTTTTATATTTTTCTCATTCTTTTTCTTCTTCTTCTTCTTTTACTTCATTTTCTTTTTTCTTTCTCTTCCTCTTCTTCTTTCTCCTTGTTCTTCTTTCTTCTACTTGTTCATCTTCTTCTTCAACTTCCCTCTTCTTCTTCTTCTTCTTTCCTCTTCTTCTTCTTCTTCTTCTCCTTCCTACTTCTTCTTCGTCTTTCCTTTTCTTTCTTATTGTTTCATCTTCTTCTTTCTTGTTCTTCTTCTTTCTTCTTCTTTTTTCTAACTCTTCCTCTTTCGACACCCATTTTCTTGATCATCATCATCATCTTCTTCTTCTTCTTCTTCTACTTGTTCTTCTTCTTCTTCATTCTTCTTCTTCTTCTTCTTCTTCTTTTTCTTCTTCTTAAATTTCTTTTTCTTCTACTTCTTCTTCTCATTTCTCTTCCTCTTCTTCTTTTTATTTTTCTTCCATATTTACTGTTTCTTCTTTTTCTTTTTCTTCCTCTTCTTCTTTCTTCTTCTTTCTTATCTTCTTCTTCTACTTTCCTATTTCTTCTTCCTCTTTTCACTTCTTTTTTCTTTCTACTTCTTTCTTCTTGCTTTATCTTCTCACTTCTTCTTCTTCGTCTTCTTCTTCATTCCTGTTCTTCTTATTCTTCTCCCTTTTATTCTTCTTCTTCTTTCTTCTTCTTCTACTACTTTCTTCTTCTTCGTCTTCTTCTTCTTCTTCTTCAACTTTCTTCTTCTTCTTCTTCTTCTTCTACTACTACTATATCTTCTTCTTCTTCTTTCCTTTTTCTTCTTCTTCATTCTTATTCTTTCTTCTTTCTTCTTCTTTCTTTTTTTTCTTCTTGCTCTTCTTCTTCTTCTTCTTCTTCTAGTTCCTTCTTCTTCTTCTTTTTTATCTTCTTCTTCTTCTTCTTTTTGCTTCTTCATCCTTTTTTTCTTCTTTTCTTCTTCTTGCTATTTTTCATCTTCCGTTTCTTCTCCTTCTTCCTATTTTTATTCCTCTTCTACTTCTTCCTGTTCTTTTTCTTCTCCTTCTGCTTCTTCTTCTTCTTCTTCTTCTTCTTCCTCTTCTTTTATTTCTTCTTCCTCTCGTTTTTTATTCTTCCTTTTTTCTTCTTCTTCTTTCTTTTTCTTTTTCTTCTTTGTTTTTCTCCTTCTTTCTCTTCGCCTTTCTTCTTTTTCTTCATCACCATCTTCCACTTTCTTCTACTTCTTTTTTCTTCTTCTTCTACCAACTTCTTCTTTCTTCTTTTTCTTCTTCTATCTTCTTATCCTTATTCTTCTTCTTCTTCTTGAACATCTTCTTCTTTTTCTTCATTCTTCTTTATATTTTTTCTTCTTCTTCTTTCTTCTTCTTCTTTCTTCTTCTTCTTTTTCTTTCTTCTTCTTTTTCTTCTATTTTCTTCCTTTACTTTTTTGTTCTTCACTTTCTTCTTCATTCTTCTTCTTATTCTTTCTTCTTCTTTCTTCTTCTACTTCTTTCTTCTTCTTCTTCTTCTTCTTCTTCTTCTTCTTCTTTCTTCTCCTTTTTAATCTTCTTCTTCTACATTTACTTCTACTTCTTTGTATTCTTCTTTCTTGTTTTTCTTCTTCTTCTCCTTCTTAGACTTCCTCTTCTTTCTCTTCTTCTTCTTTTTTGTCTTTCTCATGCTTCTTCTTCTTCTTTCATTTTCTTCTTCTTTTTCTTCTTCATCTTTTCTTCTTTCTTCAACTTCTTCCTCACACTTCTTCTTCTTCTTCTTTCTTCTTCTTCTTTCTTCTTCCTTTTCTTTCTTCATCCTCTTTATTCTTCATCTTCCTACTTCCTATCCTTCTTCTTCTTCATAATTTTTCTTCATTTCTTCTTCACATTCTTCTTCTTCTTTTATCTTCTTCTTCTTCTTCTTCTTGATCTTCTTTTTTTCTTATCTTCTACTTCTTTCTTCTTCCTCTTCTTCTTCTTTCTTCTTCATCATCTTCTTCTTCTTCTTCTACTTCTTCTTCTTCCTCTTCTTTTTCTTCTTCTTATTCTACTTCTTCTTCATCTTCTTCTTCATCTTCTTCTTTTTCTTCTTCTTCTTCTTCTTCTTCTTTGTTTTTCTTCTTCTTCTTGTACTTCTTCTACTTCTTTTTGTTCTTATTCTTCTTCTTTCTTCTTTTCCTTCAACTTCTTCTTTCTTCTTCTCCTTCTTCATCTTCTCCTTTCTTCTTCTTCTTCTTCTTCTTCTTCTTCTGCTTCTCCTTAATTATTCTTCTTCTTTCTTTTTCTTCCTATTCTTCTTCTTTTTCATTCTACTACTTTTTATTCTTCTTCTTCTTATGCTTCTTCTTTCTTCTTGTTTCTTCTTTTTCTTCTTTCTTCTTATTTCTTTTTCTTCTTCTCTCTTCTTCTTTCTCTTCTTATTCTTCTACCTCTTCTTTTTTATTCTTCTATTTCTTCTTTCTCCAAACATCTTCTCCCTCTTCTTTTTTTTATTCTTCTTCTTTCTTCTTCTTCTTCCTCTTCTTTTGTGTTTTTCTTCTTCATTCTTCTTCTTCTTTCTTCTTTTTATTCTTTCTTCTTCATCTTTTGTCTTCTATTCCTTCATCTTCTTCTTTTTCTTCTTCTTCTACCTCTTTTTATTCGTCATTCTCTTCTACTTCTTCCTCATCTTCTTCTTCTCTCTCTTCAACTACTTCTTTTTCTACTTCTTCTTTCTTGCTTGTCATCTTTCTTCTTCTTCTACTACTTTTTTTTCTTCTTTCTTCTTCTTCTTCTTTCTCCTTCTTCTTTCTCTTCTTTCTTCTTCTTTCTTCTTCTTCTTCCTCTTCTTCATCCTCTTCTTGGACTTCTTCTTCTTCTTCTTCTTCTTCTTCTTTTACAACTTCTTTCTTCTTCTTTTCCTTTCTTCATCTTCTTTCTTCTTTAACTTCATTCTTATCTTTCTTCTTCTTCTTCATTTTTTCTTCTTCTTCTTCTTCTTCTTCTCTCTTTTTCTTCTTCTTCTTCTTCTTCTTCGTCTTTTCCTTTTTCTTCTTCGTCTTCTTCTTCTTCTTCTTTTTCCTCTTCTCCTTTCTTCTTCTTCTTTCTTCCTTTTGTACTTCTTCTTCTTCTTCTTCTTCTTCTTCTTCTTCCTCTTCTTCTTTCTTTTTCTTCTCCTTTCTTCATCTTATTTCTTCCACTTTTTCTTCTTCGTCCTCTTCTTCTTTTTCTTCGTCTTCTTCTTCTTCTTCTTCTTCCTCTTCTTCTTCTTTTTCTTATTCTTCTTCTTCTTCTTCTTTCTTCTTCTTCTTCTTCTTCTTCTTATTCTTTCTTCTTTTTCTTCTTTTCTATTCCACTTCTTCATTCTTCATTTTCTTTCTTAATCTTCTTTTTATGTATTCTTCTTTCTTTTTGTTCTTCATCTTTTCTTCTTCCTCATCTTCTTCATTTTCTTCTTTTTCTTCTTCTTCTTCTTCTTCTTCTTCTTCTTCTTCTTTCTCTTCAATTTTTCTTTTTCTTTCGTCTTCTTCTTCGTCTTCTTCTTTCTTCTTCTTCTTGTTCTTCTTTTCTTCATTTTCTTCTTCCTCATCTTCTTCTTTTTTTCTTCTTCCTCTGCCTAGTCTTCTTCTTGCACTTCTTCTTCTTCTTCTTCTTCTTCTTCTTCTTCCTCTTTCTTTTTCTTGCTTCTTTTTCTTTTTCTTCCTCTTCTTCTTCTTCTTCTTCTTCTTCTTCTTCTGCTTCTTCTTCTTCCTAATCTTAGTTTCTCCTTCTTCTTCTTTTTCTTCTTCTTCTCCTTCTTTCTATTTCTCTTTCTTTTTCTTCTTCTTTCTTTCTTCTTCTTCTTTCTTCTTTTTTCTTATAGTTCTTTCTTCTTGTTTTTGTTCTTTTTCTTCTTGCTCTTTCTTCTTCTTACTTTTCTTCTTTCTTCTTATTCTTCTTTCTTAATCTTTTTCTTTCTTCATCTTCTTTCATGTTCATCTTCAATATTCTTATCCTTGTTCTTCTTCTTCTTCTTTGTTCATCTTCTTCTTTTTCCTTACTCTTTCTTCTTCTTCCTTGTTCCTCAACTTCTTCTTCCTCTTTCTTCTTCTATGTCTTTCTTCTTCTTCTTCTTCTTCTTCTTCTTCTTCTTCTTCTTCTTCTTTCTTCTTTCTTCGCAACTTCTTCTTTTTCTTCTTCTTTCTTCTTCATTGCTCTTCTTCTCCTTCTTTCTTCTTCTTCTTCTGCTTTATTTTTCTTTCTTCTTCATCTTTGTTCCACTTCTTTTTTCTTATTCTTTCTCTTCTTTTCTTCTTTTTTCTTCTTCTTCTTCTTCTTCTTCTTCTTCTTCATTTTTTGTTCTTGTTCTTCCTTCTTATTCTTCTTTCCTCTTCTAATTTCTTCATCCTCTTCTTCCACTTCTTTCTTCTTTCTTCTTCTTCATCATCTTTTCTCTTTTTTCTTCTTCATCTTCTTTTTCTCTTCTTCAACTTTTCTCCTTAATTCTTCTTTCTTCTTCTTCCTTTTTTCTTCTTCATCTTTTTCCTTCCCCTACTTCTTCTTCTTGTTCCTTCTATATGTTTTTCTCCTTCTACTTCTTCTTCTTCTCCTTCTTCTTTTTCTTCTTTCTTCCTCTTCTTCTTCTTTCTTCTTCTTCTTCTTACTTCTACTTGTTCATCTTCTTCTTCAACCTTCTTCTTCTTCTTCCTTTTCTTCTTCTTCTTCTTCTTCTTCTTTCCTCTTCTTCTTCTTCTTCTCCTTGTTTCTTCTTCTTCTTCTTCTTTCTTCTTCTTCGTATTTCCTCTTCTTTGTTCTTGTTCTTCATTCTTCTTCTTTCTTCTTCTTCTTTCTTGTTCTTCTTTCTTCTTCTTCTACTATCTTCATCATCATCATCATCTTCTTCTTCTTCTTCTTCCACTTGTTCTTCTTCGTCTTCATTATTCTTGTTCTTCTTCTTGTTCTTCTTCTTCTTTTCTTTTTCTTCTTTTTTTTAATTCTTTTTCTTCTACTGCTTCTTCTTCTTCCTCTTTCTCTTCTTCTTTTAATTTTTCTTCCACTTCTACTACTACTACTACTTCTGCTTCTTCTTTTTCTTTCTTCTTCTTCTTTCTTTTCTCTTCCATCTTCTTTTTCTTATTATTACTATTATTATTATTATTATCATTATTATTATTATAATTATTATTATTATCATTATTATTATTATTCTTTCTCTTCTTCTACTTCTTTTATTACTGCATCTTCTTCTTCTTCTTTAATTCCTCTTCTTCTTTCTTATTCTTTCTTCTTTCTTCTTCTTTCTTCTTCTTTCTTCTTGCTCTTCTTCTTCTTCTTCTTAATTTTCTTTCCTCTTTCTTCTTCTTCTTTCTTCTACTTTTTTCTTTCTTCTCCTTTCTTCATCTTCTTTCTTTCATCTTCTTCTTCTTCTTCTTCTTTTTCTTTTTTTACTTCTTCTACTTCTTCTTCTTCTTCTTCTTCTTCATCTTTCTCTTCTTCTTCTTCTTCTTCTTCTTCTTTCTCCTCTTCTTCTTCTTCTTCTTCTGCCTCTTCTACTACTTCTTTCTTCCTTCTCTTCTTCTTTGTCTTCTTGTTCTTCTTCTTTCATCTACTTCTTCTTCTTCTTCTTCTTTCTACTACTCCTTTTTATTCCTGTTCTTTTTCTTCTTTTTCTTCTTCTACTTGCACTTTATCTTTTTCTTCTTCTTTTTGTTCATCTTCTTCCTCTTCTTCTTCTCCTTCTTCTTCTTCCTCTTCTTCTTCTACTTCTTCTTCTTCGTCATCATCTTCTTTTTCTTCTTATTTTTCTCTCTGCTTTTTCTTGTTCATCTTCCTCTTCTTCTACTTTGCTCTCTCTTCTTCTTTTTCTTCTTACACCATTCTTCTTCTTTCTTTTCTTTCTTCTTTCTTCTTTTTCTACTTCTTCTTCTTCTTCTTCTTTCTTCATCTTCTTCTCCTTTTTCTTCTTCCTCTTCTTCTTCTTCTTCTTCTTCTTCTTCTCCTTCTTCCTCTTCTTCTTCTTCTTCTTTCTTCTTCTTCTTCGTAATTTTGTTCTCTTTCTTCTTCTTCTTTCTTCTTCTTGTTCTTCTTCTTCTTCAACATTCTTCTACTTCTTCTTCTTCTTCTTTCTTCTTCTTCTCCTTCTTCTCCTCCATTCTCTTCTTCATCTTCCTTCTTCTTCATCAATATTCTTCTTCTTTCTTCTTCTTCATCTTTCTTCTCCTTCTTCTTCTTCTTCCTCTTCTTCTTCTTCTTCTTTCTTCTTCTTCTTCGCCTTTCCTCTTCTTTCTTCTTCTTCTTCTTTCTTCTTTCTACTTTTTCTTCTTTCTTGTTCCTCATCTTTGCTCTTCTTCTTCTTTCCTCTTCTTTTACTTTTTTCTTCATCTTCTTCTTCTTCTTCCACTTGTTATTCTTTCTTCTTCTTTCTTCTTCTTCTTCTTCTTCTTCTTCTTCTTTCCCTTCTTCTTCTATTTCTTTTTCTTCTACTTCTTCTTCTTCTTGTTCTTGTTTTTCTGCTTCTTCTTTTTCTTCTTCTTCCTCTTCTACTACGTCTTCTACTTCTTCTTCTTTTTCTTCCTTCTTTTACTTTCACCTTCTTTTTCTTCTTCTTTCTTTTTCTTCTCCTTTTTCTTCTTCTTCATCTTCTTCTATCTTCTACTTCTTCTTCTTCTATTTCTTTTTCATCTACTTCTTCTTCTACTTTATTCTTCTTCTTCTTCTTCTTCCTCTTCTACTACGTCTTCTTCTTCTTTCTTCTTTTTCTTTCATCATCTTTTTTCTTCTTCTTCTTTCTACTCCATCTTCTTTCTTCTACATTTTTTTTCTTCTTCTTCGTCTTCCTTCTTCTTTTTCTTCTTCTACTTCTCTTCTTCATCTATTTCTTCTACTTCTTCTTCATCTATTTCTTGTTCTTATTCTTCTTCTTCTTCTTCATCTCCTTCATCTTCTTCTTCTTTCTTCTTCTTCTTCTCCTTCTTCTTCTTCTTCTTCTTCTTCTTTCTTCTTCTTCTTCATCTTTGCCTCCTTTTTCTTCTTCTTCTTCTTTCTTCTTCATTTTATTCTTCTTCTTCTTTCTACTTCTTCTCCTTCTTCCTCTTCTTCTACTTCTTTTTCATCTTCATTAAGTTCATATGCTTTTCTTCATCCTCTTCCTCTTCTTCTTCTTCTTCTTTTCCTTCTTATTCTTCTTCTTCTTCTTCTTCTTCTTCTTCTTCTTCGCCTTCCTTCTTCTTCTCCTTCTTCTTCTTCTTCTTCTTCTTCTACTTCTTCTTCTTCTTCTTCTTCTTCTTCTTCTTATTCTTCTTCCTCTTCTTCTTCTTCTTCTTCTTCTTCTTCTTCTTCTTCTTTTTCTTTCTTCTTCTTCTTATTCTTCTACTTCTTCTTCTTCTTCTTCTTCTTCTTTTTTCTTCTTCTTCTTCTTCTTCTTCTTCTTTCTTCTTCTTCATTTTATTCTTCTTCCTTTTTCTACTTCTTCTTCTTCTTCCTCTGTTCTTCTTCTTCATCTTTTCCATCTTCTTTATGTTCATTTTATTTTTCTTCTTCCTCTTCTTCTTCTTCTTCTTCTCTTCCTCCTTCTTCTGCTTCATCTTCCTCTTCTTTTTATTCTTCTTCTTCTTTTTCTTCTTCTTCTTCAACTTATTCTTCTTCTTGTTCTTTATAATCTTCTTTTCTTTTTTTTATTCTTCATTTACTTTTTCTTCTCCTTCTTAATCTTCTTCTCCTTTTTCTTTGCCTTCTTCTGCTTTTTCTTTTCTTCTTCTTTTGTCCTTGTTCTTCTTCTTCATTCTTCTTTCATGTTTCTACTTTTTTCTTCTTTCTTCTTTTTTGTTTTTCTTTCAACTGCTTCTTCTTCTTCTTCCTTTTCTTTCTACTTCTTTCTACTTCTTTCTTCTTTTTTTTTCTTTCTTACTCTTCTTCATCATCATCATCATCTTCGTTCTTCTTCTTCTTCATCATCTTCTTGTTCTATATTTTTTTTCTTTCTTCTGCTTCTTCTTTCTTCTTCCCCACCATCTTATTCTTTTCTTCTTCTTTCTCTTCTTCTCCTTCATCTTCTTCTTTTTCTTCTTCTTCTTCTTTCTTCTTCTTCTTCCATCTTCTTTGTCTCCTTTGTTGTTCTTTTTCTTCCTTTTCTTCTTGTTTCTTCTTCTTTCTTCTTATTCTTCTTCTATCTTCTTCTTCGTCTTTCTTCTCCTTCTTTCTTCTTCTTCTTCTTCTTTCCTCTTCTTCTTCCTATTCTTCATCTTTCTTCTTCTTCTTATTTCTTGTTCTTTCCTCATCATCATCATCATCATCTTCTTCTTCTTCTACTTCTTCTTCTTCTTCTTTCTTCTTCTTCATCTTCTTCCTCTACTTCTTTTTTTCATCTTTTACTTTTCTTCTTCCTCTTCATCTTGTTCACTTAATTCTTCTTCCACTTCTTCTTTTTGTTCTTCTTCTGTTTCTTCTTCTTCATCATCTTCTTCTTTTTCTTCTTCATCTTCTTCTTCTTTTTCTTCTTCTTCTTCTTTTGCTTCTTTTCACTTTCTTCTTTTTCTTTCTTATTGTTTCTTCTTTCTTCTCCTTTCTTCTTCCTCCTCTCCTTTCTCCTTCTTCATCTTTCTTCTTCTTATTTCTTCTTCTTCTTCTTTCCTCTTATTCTTTCTTCTTCTTCGTCTTTCTTATTATTCATCTTTCTTCTTATTTCTTCTTCTTTCTTGTTTTTCAATCTTATTCTTCTTTTCTTCTTCTTCTTCTTCTCCATGATCATCTTCTTTCTCCTTCTTCTTTTTCATATTTTTCTTCCACTTCTTCTTTGTCTACTTCTCTTCTTCTATTTCTTCTTCTACCTCTTCATCTTCTTTTCCTTCTTATTCTTTCCAGTTCTTTTTTTTCTTCTTCACCTTCTTCTGTTTCTTCTTCTGCTTCTTCTACTACTTCTTCTTCTACTTCTTTTTCTTCTTATTTTGACTTTCTTCTTCTTTTTTAATTTTTCTTCCTTCTACTTTTTTCTTTCTTCTTTCTCGTTGATCTTCTTCTTCTTCTTTCTTATTATTAATTTTCTTCAACTTTCTTCTTCTTCTTCTCCTTCTTTCTTCTTCTTCTTCTTCTTTCTTCAATTTTCTACTTTTTTGTCCTTTTTTGATTTCTTTCTTCTTCTTCCACTTCTTCTTCTTCTTCTTCCTCTACTTCTTCTATTTCTTCTTCTTCTCCTTCTTCTTCTTCTCCTTCTTCAGCTTCTTCTTCTTCTTTTTCTTCTTCCTCATCTTCTTCTTCTTCTTCTTCTTCTTCTACTTTCCTTTTTCTTCTTCCCCTTTCCACTTTTTTTTTCTTTCTTCTTCCTTCTTCCTTTATCTTCTCACTTCTTCTTCTTCGTCTTCTTCTTCTTTCCTGTTCTTCTTATTCTTCTTCTCCCTTTTCTTCTTCTTCTTCTTTCTTCTTCTTCTACTACTTTCTTCTTCTTCTTCTTCTACGTCTTCAACTTTCTTCTTCTTCTTCTTTTTCTTCTTTTTCTTCTTTTTCTTCTTCTTCGTCTTTCTTCTTCTTCTTCTCCTTCAATCTTCTTCTTCTACTTCCTTATTCCTTCTTCTTCTTTTTTATTCTTTTTCTTTCTTCTTCTTGTTCTTTCTTCTCGTACTTTTTCTTCTTCTTCTTCTTCTTCATCTTCCTTTTCTTCTTCTTCTTCTTCTTCTTCTTCTTCTTCTTCTTCCTTTTCTTCTTCTTCTTTTTCTTCTTCTTCTTCTTCTTCTTCCTCTTCTTCTTCTTCTTCTTTCTTCTTCTCCATCTTTCTTCTTCTTTCTTCTTCTTTTTCTTTCTACTTTTTCTCTTTTCTTCTTCTTCTTTCTTTTTCTTTCTTCTTCATCTTCTTCTTCCTCATCTTCTTCTTCTTCTTCTTTTGTCTTCTTTTTCTTTCTTCTTCTTGGTCTTATGCTACAACTTTCTTCTTCTTCTTTCATTTTCTTGTTCTTCTTCTCCTTCCTTTTACTTCTTCTCCTTTATTCTTCTTTCTTCTTCATCTTTGTTCCTCTTCTTTCTTCTTATTCTTTCTTCTCCTTTTTTTTCTTATTCTTCCTCTTCTTTTCTTCTTCCTCTTCTTCTTCTTTCTTCTTCATCATCTTTCTTCTTCTTCTTCCTTCTTATTCTTCTTCCCTCTTCTCATTTCTTCTTCCTCTTCTTTCTCTTCTTTCTTCTTTCTTCTTCTTCTTCATATTTTCTCTTTCTTCTTCTTCTTCTTCTTCTTCTTCTTCTTCTTCCTCTACTTCCTCTACATCTTCTTCTCCTTCTTCTTTTATTTCTTCTTCTTCATTTTCTTCTTCCACTTCTTCTTCTTCTTCTTCTTCTTCCTTCTTACCTCTTTCTGATTCTTCTTTCTTATTGTTTCTTCTCTCTTCTTCTTTCTCTTTCTTTCATCTTACATCTTGTTCTTCTTCCCTTTCTTCTTCTTCTTCAACTTTCTTTTTCTTCTTCATTCATCTTCCAGTCCTTCTTCTCCACCTTTCTGCTCGTTCTTCCTCCTTTTCTCTCCATCTTTATACCTCTTCTTTCTTCTTCTTCTCCTTCTTTCTTTTCTTTCCTCTTTTTCTTCTTCTTCCTCTTCTTCTCTTTTTCTTTTTCTTCTTCTTCTTCTTCTTCTTCTTCTTCTTCTTTCTTTTTCTTCTTATTTCCACTTCTTTCTTCTTCTTCTTTCTTCTTCTTCCTCTTTTTTCTTTTGCTTCTTTCTTCTTCTTTCTTCTTCCTCTTCTTCATTCTTCTTGCTTCTTTGCCATAATCGTCTTCTACTTCTACTTGTTATTCTTCTTCTTTTTTGTTCTTCTTCTTCATCTTGTTCTTCCTCTTCTTCTTCTTCTACTATTATTTCTTCTTTTTCCTCTTCATCTTATTCTGCTTCTTTTTCCTCTACTTCTTCTTCTTCTACTACTACTACATCTTCTTCCTCTTTTCTTTTTTTCTTCATATTTCTTAAACTTTCTTCTTTCTTCTTTCTTCTTCTTTCTTCTTCTTTTTCTTCTCATTCTTCTTTTTCATCCTCTTCTATTTTTCTTCTTCTTGTTCTTCTTCTTCTTGTTCTTCTTCTTCTTCTTCATCTTCTTCCTTCACGTTCATCTTTTTCTTTCATCTTCTTCTTCTTTCTTCTTCTTCTTCTTCTTCTTATTCTTGTTTGACTTTGTCATTCTTCTTCTTCTTCTTCTTCTTCTTTCTTCTTCTATATCTTCACCTTCTTTCTTATTCTTCTTCCATCTTTTTCTTTTTCTTCACTTTATTCTTCTTCTTCTCTCTTCTTCTTCCTCTTTCTTCTCCTTGTTCAAATTCTTCTTCTTCCACTTCTTCTTCTCCTTTTTTCTTCTTCTTGTTCTTCATCTTCTTCTTTCTTGTTCGTCGTCTTTCTTCTTTTTTCTTCCTTTACTTCTGTCCTCTTCTTTTTTTCTTCTTTTTCTTTTCTTTCTTCTCCTTTCTTCTACTTCTTTCTTTTTCTTTCTTCTTCTTCTTCCACTTTCATCTTCTTTCTTATTCATCTTCTTCATCTTTTTCTTCTTCTTCTTCATCTGCTTGTTCTTCTTCTTCTTTCTTTCTCTTCGTCTACTTCTGCTTCTTCTGTTTCTATTACTTCTTATACTACTTCTTATTCTTCTTTTTTGTCTTCCTTTTCTTGTTCTTCTTGTTCTTCTTGTTCATCTTCCACTTCTTCTTCATCTTCTTCTTCTTCCACTTTTTCTTCTTCTTCTTTCTTCTTCTTCTTTCTTCTTCTTCTTCTTCTTCCTCTACTTCTTCTTCTTCTTCTTATTCTTATTCATTTTCTTTTCTCCTTCTTCTTTTTTCTACTTTTTCTGTTCTTCTTCTTTCTTCTTTTTCTATCTTTCTTTTGCTTCTTCTTCTTCTTACTTTTCTTCTTCTTCTTCTTCGTCGTCCTCTTCTTCTTTCTTCTTCTCCTTCTACTTTTTCTTCTTCTTTGTTCTACTTTTTCTTCTTTCTACTTCTTCTTCTTCTTCTTCTTTTTCTTCTTCTTCTTCTTCTTCTTCTTCTTCTTCTTCTTCTTCTTCTTCTTCATCTCCTTCTTCTTCTTTGTTTTGTTCCTCTTCTTCTTCTTCTTCTTCTTCTTCTTCTTCTTCTTCTTCTGTTTATTCTTCTTATTCTTCATCTCCTTCTTCTTCTTTTGTTTATTCTTCTTCTTCTTCTTCTTCTTTTTCTTATTTTACTTCTTTTATTTCTTTCTCTTTTTCTACTTCTTCTTCTACTCCTTTCCTTTTTCTTCTTTGTCTGTCTTCTTTTTTCTCCTTAATTCTTCTTTCTTCTTCTTTCTTTTTTCTTCTTCTTTTTCTACTTCTTCTTCTTGTTCCTTCTTTTATCTTTTTCTCCTTCTTCTTCTTCTTCTTCTTCTTCTCCTTCTCCTTCTTTTTCTTTTTTCTTTCTCTTCTTCTTCTTCTTTCTTCTACTTGTTCATCTTCTTCTTCAGCTTTCCTCTTCTTCTTCTTTCCTCTTCTTCTTTTTCTTCTCCTTCTTTCTTCATCTTCTTGTTCTTTCTTCTTCTTCTTCTTTCCTCTTCTTTCTTCTTGTTCTTCTTTCTTCTTGTTTCTTCTTCTTCTTTCTTGTTCTTTTCTTTCTTCTTCTTCTTTCTTCTTCTTCTTTCTTCTTCTTTTTCTAATTCTTCCACTTTCTTCTACTATCTTCTTCATCATCTTCATCATCACCATCTTCTTCTTCATATTCTTCTTCTTTCTTCTTCTTTGTCTTTCCTCTTCTTTCTTCTTGTTCTTGTTTCTTCTTGTTTCTTCTTCTTCTTCTTTCTTATTCTTCTTCTTTCTTCTTCTTTCTTCCTCTTTTTTATAATTCTTCCTCTTTCTTCTACTATCTTCTTCATCATCATCATCATCATCTTCTTCTTCTTCTTCTTTGTCATCTTCTTCTTTTTCCTCTTTTTATATTTTTTTTTCTACTTCTTCTTTCTCTTCCTCTTCTTATTTTTTTTCTCCAACTTTTATTGCTTCTTCTTCTTCTTCTTTTTCTTCTTTCATCTTCTTCTTCATTCTTCTTCTTCTTCTTCTTCTTCTTCTTCTTCTTCTTCTTCTACTACTACCACTACATCTTCTTCTTCTTTCCATTTTCTTCTTCTTTCTTATTCTTTCTTCTTTCTTCTTTTTTCTTCTTCCTTCTTGCTCTTCTTCTTCTTCTTCTTCTTCTTCTCCTTTCTTCTTCATTTTCTTCTCCTTCTTCTTCTTCTTCTTCTTCTTCTTCTTCTCCTTCTTCTTCTTCTTCTTCATCTTCTTCTTTCTTCAGGTCCATCTTCTTTCTTCTTATTTTTATCCAACTTCGACTTTATTGTTCTTCTTCTTCTTCTTGTTTCTTCTTCTTCTTCTTCACTATCTTTCTTCTTCTTTATTCTTCTTTTTTCTTCTTCAACTTTCTTCTTCTCCTTCTTTACTTTCTTCTTCTTCCACCTCTTCTTCTTCTTCTTCTTCTTCTTCTTTTTCTTCTTCTTTTCTTTTTCTTAATCTTCTTCTTCTTCTTTGTCTACCTCTTCTTCCACTTGCTCTTCTTCTTCCTTCTCTCCTCCTTCTGTATCCTCTTCTACTTCTTCTTCTTCTTCTTCTTCTTCTTACTCTTCTTCGTCTTCTTCCTCTTCTTATTCTTCGTCTTCTGCCTCTTCTTCTACATTTTCTTCATCTTTTTCTTCTTCTTCTTCTTCTTCTTCTTCTTCTTCTTCCTCTTCTTCCATTTCTTCTATTTTTTCTTCTTCTTTGTCTTCTTCTTCTTCTTCTTCTTCTTCATCGTCTTCTTCTTCTTCTTCTTCGTTTTGCGTCTTTCTTCTTTCTTCTTTCTATTTCTTCTTTATATTTCTTTCTTCATTCATCTACTTTTTTCTTATTCTTTTTCTTCTTCTTTCTTCTTTCTACTTCTTCTTTCTTTTTATTTTTTCTTTCTTTTTCTTTCTTCTTCTTCTTCTTTCTTCTTCTTCTTCTTCTTATTCTTCTTCTTCTTCTTATTCTTATTCTTCTTCTTCTTTCCTCTTCTTCTTCTTCTTCTTCCTTTTTCTTCTTCTCCTTCTTCAACTTCCTTTTTCTTCTTCCTCTTCTTTTTTTTCTTTGTTCTTCCTCTTCTTCTTCTTCTTCTTCTTCTTCTTTTTCTTCTTTCTTCTTCTTTCTTTTCTTCTTCTTTCTTCTTCTTTGTTCTTTTTCTTATTTCTACTTCTTACATCTACTTGTTGTATCTTCTTCCTCTTCTTTCTTTAACTTTCTTCTTCTTCTTCTTTCACTTCTTCTTTTTCCTCTTCTTTTTCTTCCTCTTTCATCTTCTTGTTCCTCTTTTGCAACTTTCTTCTTCTTCTTTTTCTTCTTTTTCTTTCTTCTTTCACTTCTTCCTTCTTTTTTCTTCTTCTTCTTTATTCTTTTTCTTGATGAAGATGGAAAAGAAGACTAGAAGAAGAGGAGGAAGAAGAAGAAGGAGAAGAAGAATGAAGTAGAAGATGAAAGAAGACGAATAAAGAAGAAGGAAAAAGAGGAAGAAGAAAGAAGCATTAGAAGAAGACGAAGAAAAAAGAAGAAGAAGAAGAAAGAAGAAGAAAGAAGAAGAAAGAAGAAAAATGAAGAAAGAAATGAAGAAGATGAAGATGAAGTAGAAGAAGAAGAAGAAGAAAATGCTGAAGAAGAAATAAGAAAGGACAACAAAGAAGAACAAGGAATAAAAGAGAAGAAAGAAGTAGAAGAAAGACGAAAGGAGGAAAAGGAGAAAAAAAAAGAAGAAGAAAGATGAAGAAAGAATTAGCAGAATAAGATGAAGAAGATGAAATAGGATGAAATAGGAGTAGAAGAAGAAGAAAAAAAGAATAAGAACAAAGAAAAAGAAGAATATAGAAGAAGAAGAAAGAAGAAGAAGAAAGTAGAAGTAGAAAGACAAAGAAGAAGAAAGAAGAAGCAGTAGAAGAAGAAGAAGAAGAAGAAGAAGAAGAAGAAAAAGAACAAGAAAAAAGAACTAAAAGATGACAGAAGAAAGATAAAGAATAGGGAAGGAGCATGAAGATGGAAGAAGAAAGAAGGAGAAGAATAACAAGAAGTGGAATTAAGGAGAAGTAGAAGAAGAAGAAAGTTGAAGAAGAAGAAGAAGAAGAAAGAAAAAGAAGAAGGAGAAATCAGATAAAGAAGAAGAAAAAGAAGAATAAGATGGAGAAGAGGATGAAGAAGAAGAAAAAGAGGGAAGAAGAAGAAGAAGAAGAAGAAAGAAGAAGAACAAAGAAGAAAGAAGAAAGAAGAAAGAAGAAGAAGAAGAAGAAGAAGAAGAAGAGGAAGACAAAGAAGAAGAAGAAGAAGAAGAAGAAGAAAAAGAAGAAGAGGAAGACGAAGAGGAAGAATAAAAAGATGAAGTAGAAGAAGAAGAATAATAATAATAAGAATAAGAAGAAATAATAGTAGTAGAAGAAGAAGAAGAAGTGGAATCTGAAGAAGAAGAAGAAGATGAAGCAGAAGAAGAAGAAGAAGAAGAAGAAGAAGCGAAAGCTCAAGAAGAAGAAGATGAAGAATGGAGATAAAGAAGAAATAGTAGAAGAAAAAGAAGAAGAAGAATAAGAAAAAGCAGCAGAAGAAGAAGATGAAAAAAAGAAGAAGAAAGAAGGAGAAGAAGAAAGAAGAAGAAGAAGAAGAAAAAGAAGAAGAAGAACAAAAAGAAGAACAAGAAGAAGAAAAAGATGAAGAAGGAGAAGAGGAAGAAGAAGAAGAAGAGGAAGAAGAAGAAGAAGAAGAGGAAGAAGAAGAAGAGAAGAAGATGAGAAAGAAGAATGAAAAAAAACGAACCAGTAGACGAAGAAGAAGAACTGGAAGAAGTAGCAAAAGAAGAATTAGAACAAGAAGAAAAGTATAAAGAAGAATAAGAAAAAGACGAAGAAGAAGAAGTAGAAGAAGGGGAAGGAGAAGAGGAAGAATAAGAAGAACAAGAAGACAAAGAAGAAGAAGAGGAAGAGGAACAAGAGGAAGAAGAAGATGAAGATGAAGAAGAAAAGAAGGAGAACAAGAAGAAAGAAGAAGAAGGACCAATAGAAGAAGAAGAATATGATGATGTGATGAAAAAGAAGAAAAAGAATGAAGAAGAAGAAGAAAATGAAGAAGAAAGAAGAAGAATAAGAAAAAAGAAGAAGGATGAGGAAGAAGAAAGAACAAGAAGAAGAAAGAAGTAGAAATGAAGAAGAAGAAGAAGAAGAAGAAGATGTTGATGATGATGATGTTGATGAAGAAGAAAAAAGAAGAAAGAAGAAGAAAAAGAAAGAAAATAAAACAAAAAGGAGAAGATAGAAGAAAAAGAAGATAATAGAAGCAGAAGAAAGAAGAAGAAGAAGAAAGAAGAAGAAGAAAAAAGAAGAAAAAGGAGCTAGAATAAGAAGAAGAAGAAGAAGAGGAAGATGAAGAGAAGAATGAGGAGAAGAACAAAGAAGAACAATAAACAAGAAATAGAATAAGGAACAAGGTAGAAGAAGAAAGAAGAAGAAGAAGAAGAAAAAGAAGAAGAAAAAGAAGAAGAAAAGATAGAGAATGAAGAAGAAAGAATGAGTTGAAGAAAGAAGAAGAAGGAAGTAGAAGAAGAAGAAGAAGAAAGAAGAAGAAGAAGAAGAAGAAGAAGAATAAGAAGAAGAAGAAGAAGAAAAGGAAGAAAGAAGTAGAAGAAGAAGAAGAAGAAGAAGAAGAAGAGGAAGATGAAGAAGAAGAAGAAGAAGATGATGATGATGAAAAAGAAGAAGAAGAAAAAGGAAGAAGTAGAAGAAAGAAGAAGAAGAAAGTAGAGAAAGAAGAATGAAGAAGAAGAAGAAGAAGAAAGAAGTAGAAAGAAGAAGGAAAGGAAGAAAGAAGAAGAAAGAAGAGGAAGAAGAAAGAAGAAGGAAGAAGAAGAAGAAGAAAGGAGAAGAAGAAGAAGAAAGGAGAAGAAGAAAGAAGTAAAAAGAAGAAGATGAAAGAAGAAGAAGAAGAAGAAGAAAATGAAAAAAGAATGAGAAGAAAGAAGAAGAAGAAAGAAGTAGAAGAAATAAGAAGGAAGAAGAAGAAGGAGAAAGAAAGAAGAAGAAGAAGAAGAAGAAGAAGAAGGAGAAGAAGAAAGAAGAAAAAGAAGAAAATACAAAAAAGAAGAAGAGGAAGAAGAAGTAAGAAGAAGAAGAAGAAAGAAAATGAAGGAGAAAGATTTAGAAGTAGAAAGAAGAAGAAGAAAAGAGGAAGAAAGAAGAAGCAGAAGGAGACGAAAGAAGAAGAAGATAAAAGAGGAAGAAAGAAGAAGAAGAAAGAAGAAGAAGGAAGAAGAAGAAGAAAGAAGAAGAAGAAGAAGAAGAAGAAAGAAGAAGAAAAAGAAGAAGAAATAGATAGAAGACAAGATGAAAGAAGAAGAAGAAGAAGAAGAATGAAGAAAAAGAAGAAGAAGAAGAAGAAGAAGTTGAAGAAGAAGAAGAAGAAGAAGAAAGAAGAAGAAGAAGAAGAAGAAGAAGAACATGAGGAAGAAAAAGAAGAAGAAGAAGAACAAGAAGAAGAAGTAGAAGAAAAAGAAAGAAGTAGAATGAGAAAGAAGAAGAAGAAAGAAGAAATAGAAGAATGAAAAAGAAGAAAATGAAAAAGAAGAAGAAAGAAGAAGAAGAAGGACAAAGAAGTAGAAAGAAGAAGAGGAATAAATTAGAAGAAGAAGAAGACTAAAAAAGACGAAGAAGAAAGAAGAAAAAGAAACAAGAAGTAGCAGGAAGAAGGAAGAAGAAAAAGAACAAAGAAGAACAAGTAGTAGAAGAAGAAGGATAAGAAAAAAGAAGAAGAAGAGGAATGAAGAAGAAAGAAGATGAAGAAAGAATAAGAAGGATGAAGCAGAAAGAAAAGAAGAAGAGGAAGAGGAAGAAGAAAGAAAAAGAAGAAGAACAAGATGAAAGAAGAAGAAGAATAAAAAAGAAGAAGAAGAAGGAAGAAAAAGAAGGAAAAAGAAGGAAAAAGAAGGAAAAAGAAGAACAAAGAGGAAGAAGAAAAAAACAAATTAGAAAAAGAAGAAAGAAGAAAAAAAAGAACGTGGAAGAAGAGGAAGAAGGTGAAAAAAGAAGAAGAATAAAGAAGAAGAATAATAATAAACAAAAAGAAGAAAGAAGAAGACGAAGAAGCAGAAAAAAGAAGATGAAGAAAAAAGGAAGAAGAATAAGAAAGAAGAAAAACAATAAAAAGAAAGAAGAAGCAAATGAAGAAGAAGATGAAGATGAATCGGAAGAAAGAAGAAGAAGATGATGATGAAAGAAGAAAAAGAAAAAAGAAAAAAAAACAAGAAAGAAGAAAAATAAAGAAGAAAGGAGAAAAAAGATAAAAAAAGAAAGAGGAACGCAAAGGCAGAAGATGAAGAATCGAAAAAAGAAGAAAAAGATGAAGAAGTCAAAGAAGAAGAAGAAGAAGATAAGGAATAGAAAGAAGAAAGAAGAAACAAGAAGAAGGATGAAGAATAAGAATGAAGAAGAAGGAAGAAGAAGAAAAATAAAGAATGAGAACAAGAAGAAGAAAAAGAAAAAAGAAGAAGAAAAAGAAGAAAAAAAAGAAAAATAAGAAGAAAAAAAGAAGGAAGAAGAATTAGTAGAAAGGAAAAGAAAAAGACGAAGTAGGAAGAAGAAAGAAGAAGAAAAAAGAAAAAAGGAGAAGAAAGGAGTAAAAGAAGAAGAAAGAGAAGAAAGAAGAAGAAGAATAAAGAAGATAAAAGAAGAAGAAGGAAGAAGAGCAAGAAGAAGAAGATAAAGAAGAACAAAAGAAGAAAAAGAAGACAAAAGAAGAAAAAAGAAGAAGAAACGAGAAGAAAGATGACGAAGAAGAAAAAAGAAGAGGAAGAAGAAAGAATAAGAAGAAGAAAGAAAAAGAAGAAAGAAGAAGAATCTGAAAGAAGAAGAAGAAGAAGAAGAAGAAGAAGACAAAGAAGAAGTAGAAGAACAAGAAGAGGAAGAAAGAAGAAAAAGAAAGAAGCAGAAGAAGAAGAAGAAGAGGATGAAGAAGGAGAAAGAAGAAGAAGAAGAAGAAAGAAGAAGAAGAAAAAATAAGAAGAAGAAGAAGAAAAAGAAGAACTAGAAGAACGAAGAAGAAGAAGAGAAAGAAGAAAGAAGAAGAATAAGGAAGAAGAAAAAGAAATAACTAGAAGAAAAAAGATAAAGAAAAAAGAAGAAGAAGAAAGAAGAAGAAGAAGAAGAAGAAGTACAAGAAGAAGAAGAAGAAGAAGGAGGAGAAGAAGAAGAATGAAGAAAAACAAAGACGAAGAAGAAGAAGAAGAAAAGAAGAACAAGAGAAAAAAAATGAAGAGGAAGAGGAAGAAGTAAGAAGAAAAAGAAGAAGAAGTGGAAGAAGAAGAAGAAAAAAGAAGAAGAAAGTAGAAGAAGGAGAAAGAGGAAAGAGTAAGAAAAAGAAGAAGAAAGAAAAAAAAGAAAGAAAAAGAAAAAGAAGAAGAAGAAGAAGAAGAAGATAGAAGAAGAAGAAGAAGAAGAGGAAGAAGAATAAGAAAGATGCAGAAGATGAAGAAGAAAAAGAATTAGAAGAAGTGGAAGAAGAACAAAGAAGTAGAAGAAAGATGAAGAAGAAAGAAGAAAAAGAAGAAAGAAGAAAGAAAAAGATGAAGAAGAAGAAGAAGAAGAAAATGAAAGAATAAAAAGAAAAAGAATAAAAAGAAAAAGAAGAAAAAGAAGAAGAAACAAGAAGAAACAAGAAGAAGGAGAAGAATAAAGAAGAAGAAGAAGAAGAAGAAAGAAAATAGAAATAAATGTAGAAGGAAGAAGAAGAAGAAGAAGAAGAAAAAGAAAAAGAAGAAAAAGAAGAAGAAAAAAGAATGTTGAAGAAGAAGAAGAAGAAGAAAGAAAATAAAAGAAGAAACAAGAAGATGGAAGAAAGAAAAAGAAGTAAAAGTAGAAGAAGAAGAAGAAGAAGAAGAAGAAAAAGAAGAGGAAAAGAAGAAGAAGAAGAAAAAGACGAAGAAGTGGAAGATGAACAAACAAAAGTAAAAGGACAATAAGAAGAAGACGACGTAGAAGAAGAAGAAAAAGAAAAAGAAGTACAAGAAGAAGAAGAAGAAGAAGATGATGAAGAAGGAGAGGAGGAAGAAGAAAAAGAAGAGGAAAAAGGAGAAGAAGAAGAAGAAAAGAAAAGAAGGATAATAAGAAGAAAGAAGAAGATGAACCAATAGAAGAAGAAAAAGATGATAATGATGATGAATAATAAAGAAGAAGAAAATAGTAGAAGAAAAAATAAGAAGAAGAAGAAAGATAAACAAGAAGAAAGAAGAAGTAGATGATGAAGAAGAAGAAGCTGAAGAAGAAGATGATGATGATGATGATGAAGAAGAAAGAAAAAGAAAGAAGAAGAAAAAGAAAGAAAAAGAAAAAGAAAGAAAAAGAAACTAGAAGAAGAAGATAGAAAAAAAGAAGAAAATTAAAGGAGAAGAAAAAAGAAGAAGAAAGAAGAAAAAGAAAGAAGAATAAAAAGAAGCAAGAAGAAGAAGGAAGAAGAATAAGAAGAAGAAGGAGAGGAATATGATGATGATGATAAAAAAGAAAGAAGATGATAGAAGAAGAAAAAGAAAGAAAAGAAAAAAGAAGAAGATAGAAGAAAAAGAAGACAATAGAAAGAGAAGCAAGAAGAAGAAGAAGAAAGACGAAGAAAAAAAAGGTGGAAGAAGAAGAAGAGAAAGAAGAAGAGGAAGAAAAATAAGAGGAGTAGAAGAAGAAAGAAGAAGAAGATGAAGAAAGAAGAAGATGAAGAAAGAAGAAGAAGATGAAGAAAGAAGAAGAATAAAGATGAAAATGAATAAAGAACGAGACAGAAGAAGAAGAATAAAAAAGTAGAAGAAGAAGAAGAAGATGAACAAGATGAAGAACAAGAATAAAGAAGAAAGAAAAAAGAAGAGGAAAAATGAAGAAAGAACAAAGAAGGAAAAACAACAAGAAAGAGGGAAGAAGAAGAAGAAGAAGAAGAAGAAGGACAAGAACAAGAAGCAGAGGAAGAAGAAGAAGAAGATGAAGAAGAAGAAGAAGAAGAAGAAGAAGAAGAAGAAGACAAAGAAAGAGGAGAGAAAGAAGAAGAAGAAGAGGAAGAGGAAGAAGAAGAAGAAGAAAAAGAAAAGAAGAGGGAGTATAAGAAGAAAGAAGAAGAAGAACCAATAAAAGAAGAAGAAGATGATGATGATGAAAAAAATGAAAAAAGAAGAAGAAGAAGAAAAAAGAAGCAAGAAAGAAAAAGAAGAAAAACAAGTAGAAGAAGAAGAAGAAGAAGAAGCAAAAGAAAAAGAAAGAAGAACGAAAAAATGAAATTCTTTCTTTTTCTTCTTCTTTCTTTTTCTTCTCCTTCTTCTTCTTCTTCTTCTTCTTCTTTATTCTTCTTCCTCTTTCTTCTTCTTCTTTCTTCTTCTTTTTGTTTCTATTTCTTGTTTATTCTTCTTATTCTTCCATCCTCTTCTTTCTTCTCCCCCTTCTTTCTCCTATCTTCTTCATCTTCTTCTTTCTTCTTCTTCTTCTTCTATATTCTTCTCCTTCTTCTTCTTCTTCCTTTACTTTTTTTTATCCTTCTTGTTCTTCTTTCTTCTTGTTCTTCTTTCTTTTTCTTTTTCCTCTTCTTTCTTCTTTTTCTTCTTTGTCTTTTTTTTTCTTCTTCTTCTTTCTTCTTCTTTCTCTTTCTTCTCTTCTTTCTTCTTCTTTTTTTTACCCTTCGTTCTTCATTCTTCTTCTTCTTTTTCCTCTTCTTCTTCTTCTTCCTCCTCCTCTTCTTTTTCTTCTTCTTTCTTCTTCTTTCTACTTCTTTCTTGTCTTTTTTCTTCTTTGTCATCTTCTTCTTCTTCTTCTTTATTTTCTTCTTCCTCTACTTCCATATCTTTTTCTTCTTCTTTTTCTCCTTAACTTTTCTTCTTCTTCTTCCTTCTTCTTCTTTCTTCTCCTTCTTTCTTCTTCTTCATTCTTCTTCATTCTTCTTCTTCTTCTTCTTCTTTGTCTTCTTTGTCTTCTTCTTCTTCTTCTTCTTCTTCTTCTTCTTCTTTCTTCCTTTTCTTTCTTATTTCTTCTTCTTCTTTCTTCTTCTTCTTCTTCTTCTTTCTTCTTCTTTCTTCTTCTTCTTTCTTTTTTCTTCTTCTTCTTTTTCTTCTTCCTTCTTTCTTCTTCTTTCTTCTTCTTCTTCCCCTTTCTTCTTTTTCATTGTTCATCTGCTTCTTCTTTCTTCCTCTTTTTCTTCCTCTTTTTCTTCTTCTTCCCTTTCATATACTTTCTTCCTCTTCTTCTTTTTCTGCTTTTTCTTCTTTCTTCTTCTTCTTTCTTCTTCTTTTTCTTCCTTCTTCTTCTTCCTTCTTTCTTCTTCTTTCTTCTTCTTGTTCTTCTTCTTTTTCATCTTCTTTTTCTTCTTTTCTTCTTTTTTATTCTTTTTCTTCTTCTTCTTCTTCTTCTTCTGATTTTTCTAGTTTTTGTTATTATTCTTGTACTTCTTTCTTCTTTTTCTTCTTCCTCTTCTTCTTTTTCTTCTTTTTTCTTCTTCTTCTTCCTTCTTCTACTTCTTTTTCTTCTTCTTTCTTCTTCTTCTTTTACTTCATCGTGTTTCTTCTTCCTTTTCTTCTTCATGCTCTTTCATCTTCTTTCTACTTCATCTTCTTTTTTCTTACCCTTCATCTTCTTTTTCTTCTTCAATCTACTTCTTCTTTCTTCTTCCTTTTTCTTATTATTCTTCTTTTTTTTGTTATTCTTCCACATCTTTCTACTTTTTCTTCTTCTTCTTCATCTTCTTCTTCTTCTTCATCTTCTACTTCATCTTCTTGTTATACTTCTTCTTATTATTCTTCTTTTTCTTCTTCTACTACTTCTCCTTCTTTCTCCTTTCTTCTTCTTCCTTCTTCTTTATTATTTTTCATTCTTCTTCTTCTTCTTTCTTCTTCTTCTTTCTCTTTTCTTCTTCTTCTTCCTTCTTTATTATTTTTCATTCTTGTTCTTCTTCTTCTTTCTTCTTTTTCTTTCTTCCTTTTCTTCTACCTTCTTCTTCTACTTTCTTCTTCATTCTTCTTCTACTTCTTTCTTCATCTTCTTTCATTTTCTTCTTCCTCTCTTCTTCTTCTTCTTCTTCTTCTTCATCTACTTCTTATTCTTCTTCTTTAATCTTGTTTTTCTACTTCTTTCTTTTTCTTCTTCTTCTTTCTTCTTTCTTCTTTTTCTATCTACTTCTTTCTTCTTCTTTGCCTTTTTTCTTCTTCTTCTTTCTTCTTCTTCTTCTTCTTCTTTTTCTTCTTCATCCTACTTCTTTTTTCTTCTTCTTCTTCCTTCTTCTTCATCTTCTTCTTCTTCTTCTTCTTCTAGTTCTTCTTCTTTATTCTTCTACTTCTTTTTCTTCTTCTTCATCTTTTTCTTCTTCTTCTTTTTCTTCTTCTTCTTCTTCTTCTTCTTCTTCTTTTTCTTCTTCTTCTTCTTCTTTCTTCTCCTTCTTCTTCTTCTTCTTCTTCCATTTTTCTTGTTCTTCTTTCTTCTTCTTCTTCTTTCTTTCTTTCTTTCTTCTTCTTCTTCTTCTTCTTCTTCTTCTTCTTCTTCTTACTTCTTAATATTTCAACTTTCTTCTTCTTCTTTCTTGTTCTTCTTTCTTCTTCCTCTTCTTCTTTATTCTTCTTTTTCATTTTCTTTCTTCTTCTTCATCCATCTCTTTTCTTCTTATTCCCTCTTCTTCTTCTTCTTCCTTTTTCTTCTTTTTAATTTTCTTTCTTCTTCTTCATCCATCTCTTTTCTTCTTTTTCCCACTTCTTCTTTCTTCTTCTTCTTTCTTCTTCTTTTTCCCTCTTCTACTTCTTTATTCTTCTTCTTCTTTCTTGTTCTCCTTCTTCTTCTTCTCCTTCTACTTTCTACTTCATTTTCCTTCTTCTTTCCTCTTCCTAATGTTTGTTCTTTTTTCTTCTTCTTTCTTCTTCTTCCTCTTTCTTCTTCTTCTTCTTCTTCTTCTTCCCCTCTTCTTCTTCTTCGTCTTCTTCTTCTTCTTTATTCTTCTTGATCTTCTTTAGCTTCTTTCTTTTTCTTCTTCTTCTTCTTTCTTCTTCTTTTTCTTTGTTCTTCTAATTCTTATTCTTTTTCTTCTTCTTCTTCTTCTTCATTGAGCTTCTTTATCTTTCTGCTTCTACTTCTTAATTCTTTTTCTTCTCCTTCTTCTTCTTCTACTACTTCGTCGTCTTCTTCTTCTTTTTTCTTTGTTTCTCTTCTTATTCTTCTTCTTGTTCATTCTTCTTCTTACTTTTTCTTCTTCTTCCTTCTTCTTCTTCTTTCTTCTTCTTCTTCTTCTTCTAATTCTTGTTCTTTTTTCTTCTTCTTCTTCTTTTTGTTCTTCTTCTACTTCTTCTTCACTCTTCTTCTTCCTTCTTCTTTTTCTTTCTTACTCATCTACTTCTTTCTTCTTCATCTTTCTTCTTTCTTCTTCTTCTTCTTTCTTCTTCTTATTTCTTCTTCTAATACTTTCTTCTTCTTCTTCATTTTCTTTCCTCTTCTTCTTCTTCTTTCTTCTTCTTCCCTCTTCTTCTTCATTCTTGTTCGTCTTATTTCTTCTTCTCCTACTCCTTCTTCTTCTTCTTTCTTCTTCTTCTTTCATCTACTTCTTTTCTTCTTTATTCTTCTTTCCTGTTCTTCTTTGTTCGTCTTCATCTTGTTCTTCTTTCTTCCACTTCTTCTTCCTTCTTCTTTGTAATTCCTCTTCCATCTTCTTCTTGTTTCTTATTTTTCTTCTTCTTTCTTCCTCTTTCTTCTTCCTCTTCTTTCTTCTTCTTTCTACATTTTCTTCTTCTTTCTTCTTTCTTCAACTTCTTCTTCATCTTCTTCTTCTTTCTTCTTCTCCTTCTCCTTCTTCTTTCTTCTTCTTTTTTATTCTTATTCTTCGTCTTCCTTCTTCTTCTTTCCACTTCTTTTTTCGTTTTCTTCTTCTTCTTCTGCTTCTTTCTTTTTCGTCTTCTTCTTCTTCTTCTTCTTTCCTTCTTCTTATTCTTCTTCTTCTTCTTTCTTCTTCTTCTACTTCTTCTTCTTCCTTCTTCCTTCTTTGTCATCTTTCTTCTTCTTCTTCTTTCTTCTTCTTCTTTCTTCTTCTTCTTTCTTCTTCTTCTTTTATCTTTTCCTTCTTCTTCTTCTTCTTCTTCTTATTCTTTCTTCTTTTTCTTTCTTGTTCTTCATCTTTGTTCTTCTTCTTTCTACTTCTTTTTCTTTACTCTTCATCTTTTTCTTTTTTCTTCTTCTTTCTTCTTCTTTGTTCTTCTTCTTCTGTCTTCTTCTTCAACTTTCTTCTTCTTCTTCTTTATCTTCTTTCTCCTTTTTCTTTCTTCTTCCTCTACTTCCTCTTATTTTTCCTTCTTCCTACTTCTTCCTTCTTCTACTTCTACTTTCTTCTTCTTTCTTCTTCTTCGTCTTTCGACTTCTTCTTCTTTCTTCTTCTTCTTCTTTCTTCTATTTCTTTTTCCTTCTTTAAACATCATCTTCTTCTTCTTCTTTCTTCCTCTTCTTCTTTCTTTGTTTTCTTTTTCATTCTTCTTTCTTCTTCTTTTTCTCCTTCTTACTTTTTTCTTTCTTCTTTCACTTCTTTTTTCTGCTTTCTTTTTCTTCTTTCATCTTCTTTCTCCCTCTTCTCCTTTCTTCTTCTTCTTTCTTCTTCTTCTATCATTTTTTTCTTCTTCTTCTTCTTCTTCTTCTTCTTCTTCTTCTTTCTTCTTCTTTTTCTTTTTCTTCTTCTTCTTCATCATCTTTACTTTCTTCTTCTCCTTCTTTCTTCTTCCTCTTCTTCTTTTCCTCTTCCTCTTCTTCTTTCTGTTCCCTCTTCTTCTTTTTTTTTTATTTCTTTTTTCTTTCTTCTTCTTCATTCTTCTTCTACTTCTCTCTTCGTCTTCTTCTTCTTTTCCTCTTTCTTCTTCTTCGTCTTTTTTCTTCATCTTCATCTTCTTCTTTATTCTTCTAGATCTTGTTCAGCTTCTTTCTTTTTCTTCTTCTTCTTCTTTCTTCTTCTTTTTCTTTCTTCTTCTTCTTCTTTCTTCTTCTTTTTCTTTCTTCTTCTAATTTTTCTTCTTCTTCATTCAGCTTCTTTATCTTTCTCCTTCTACTTAGTTCTTTTTCTTCTCCTTCTTCTTCTTCTTCTTCTACTACTTCGTCGTCTTCTTCTTCTTCTTTCTTTCTTTATTTTTCTTCATATTCTTCCTCTTGTTCATTCTTCTTCTTGCTTTTTCTTCTTCTTCGTTCTTCTTCTTTCTTCTTCTTTTTCTTCTTCTACTTCTTCTTCTACTTCTTATTCTTTTTTCTTCTTCTTCTTTTTGTTCTTCTTCTTCTACTTCACTCTTCTTCTTCCTTCTTCTTTTTCTTTCTTACTCCTTTACTTCTTCTTTCTTCTTCAACTTTCTTCTTTCTTCTTCTTCTTCTTTCTTCTTCTTCTTCATTTTCTTTCTTTTTCTTCTTCCCTCTTCTTCTTCATTCTTCTTTATTCTTCTTCGTCTTATTTCTTCTTCTTTTACTCCTACTTCTTCTTCTTCTTTCTTCTTCTTCTTTCATATACTTCTTCTTTATTCTTCTTCTTTCTTGTTCTTCCTTTTTCGTCTTCTTCTTCCTTCTCTTTTCTTCCTCTTCTTTCTTCTTCTTTCTACCTTTTCTTCTTCTTTCTTCTCTTCAACTTCTTCTTCATCATCATCTTCTTCTTCTTCTTCTTCTTCTTATTCTTCTTTCTTCTACTTCTTCTCATTCTTCTTTCTTCTTTTTTATTCTTATTCTTTGTCTTTCTTCTTCTTCTTTCCACTTCTTTTTTTCGTTTTCTTCATCTTCTTCTTCTTCTTCTTCTTCTTCTTCTTCTTTCCTTCTTCTTCTTCTTCTTCTTCTTCTTCTTCCTTCTTCTTCTACTTCTTCTTCTTCCTTCTTCGTCCTTCTTCGCCATCTTTCTTCTTCTTCTTTCTTCTTCTATTTCTTTCTTCTTCTTCTTTTATCTTTTTCTTCTTCTTCTTCTTTTTCTTCTTCTTCTTCTTTTTCTTTCTTGTTCTTCATCTTTGTTCTTCTTCTTTCTACTTCTTCTTTAATCTTCATCTTTTTCTTTTTTTCTTCTTCTTTGTTCGTCTTCTTCTTCTTTATCTTCTTTCTACTTCTTCTTTCTTCTTCCTTGACTTCCTCTTATTTCTTTCTTCTTCTTCCTTCTTCTTTCTTCAACTTCTACTTTCTTCTTCTTTCTTCCTCTTCTTCTTTCTTCTATTTCTTTTTTCTTCTTCTTTCGTTTTCTACTTCTTCTTTTGTCTTCCTCTTCTTCTTTCTTTGTTTTCTTTTTTGTTCTTCTTTCTTCTTCTTTTTCTCCTTTTTTCTTTTTTCTTTCTTCTTTCACTTCTTTTTTCTGTTTTCTTTTTCTTCTTTCATCTTCTTTCTCCCTCTTCTCCTTTCTTCTTCTTCAATCATTTTTTTTTCTTTTGCTTCTTCTTCTTCTTTCTTCTTCTTATTCTTTTTCTTCTTCTTATTCTTTTTCTTCTTCTTCTTCTTCTTCTTCTTCTTCTTCATCTTCACTTTCTTCTCTCCTTCTTTCTTCTTCTTCTTCTTCTTCTTCTTCTTCTTCTTATTCTTCTTTCTTCTTCTTCTTCACCTTCTTTCTTCTTCTTTATTCTTATTCTTCGTCTTTCTTCTTCTTCTTTCCACTTCTTTTTTCGTTTTCTTCACGTTCTTTCTTCTTCTTCTTTCCACTTCTTTTTTCGTTTTCTTCATCTTCTTCTTCTTCTTCTTCTTCTGCTTCTTTCTTTTTCCTCTTCTTCTTCTTCTTCTTCTTCTTCTTCTTCTTTCCTTCTTCTTCTTCTTCTTCTTCTTCTTTCTTCTTCTTCTACTTCTTTCTTCTTCTTCTGCTTCTTTCTTTTTCCTCTTCTTCTTCTTCTTCTTCTTCTTTCCTTCTTCTTCTTCTTCTTCTTCTTCTTTCTTCTTCTTCTACTTCTTTCTTCTTCTTCATCTTTCTTCTTCTTCTTTCTTCTTCTTCTTTTAACTTTTTCTTCTTCTTCTTCTTCTTCTTCTTCTTCTTCTTTTTCTTTCTTGTTCTTCATCTTTGTTCTTCTTCTTTCTACTTCTTTAATCTTCATCTTTTTCTTTTTTGTTCTTCTTTCTTCTTCTTTGTTCTTCTTCTTCTGTCTTCTCCTTCAACTTTCTTCTTCTTCTTCTTTATCTTCTTTCTCCTTCTTCTTTCTTCTTCCTCGACTTCCTCTTATTTTTTTTTCTTCTTCCTTCTTCTTCTTTCTTCTACTTCTACTTTCTTCTTCTTTCTTCATCTTCTTCTTTCTTCTATTTCTTTTTTCTTCTTTCGTCTTCTTCTTCCTCTTCTTCTACTGTCTTCCTCTTCTTCTTTCTTCGTTTTCTTTTTTGTTCTTCTTTCTTCTTCTTTTTCTCCTTTCTTTTTTCTTTCTTCTTTCACTTCTTTTTTCTACTTTCTTTTTCTTCTTTCATCTTCTTTCTCCCTCTTCTCATTTCTTCTTCTTCTTTCTTCTTCTTCTATCATTTTTTTCTTCTTCTACTTCTTCTTCTTCTTCATCATCTTCACTTTCTTCTTCTCCTTCTTTCCTCTTCTTCTTCTTCTTCTTTTCCTCTTCCTCTTCTTCTTTCTCTTCCCTCTTCTTCTTTTTTTCTTTCTTTTTTCTTTCTTCTTCTTTTTTCTTCTTCTACTTCTCTCTTCGTCTTATTCTTCTTTTCCTCTTTCTTCTTCTTCTTTCTTCTTCTTCTACTTCTTCTTCTTCTTCTTCTTTCTTCTACTTCTTGTTCTTTTTCTTCTTCCTTCTACTTCTTTCTTCTTCTTCTTACTTATTCTTCATTCTTCTCATTTTTCTTTCTTCTTCTTCTTTCTTCTTCTGCATCTTCCTTCTTCTACTTTCTTTTTCTTTCTTCTTCTTCTCCTTCTTCTTCTTCATTTTTTTTCTTCTTCATCTTCTCATTTCTTCCTTTTTCTTCTTCTACTTCTATCTTCTTCTTCTTTCTTCTTCTTTTTCTTCTTTGTTCTTCTTCTTCTTCTTCTTCTTCCTCTTCTTCTTCTTCTTCTTCTTCTTCTTCTTCTTCTCTTACTTTATTCTGTTGTCTCTTCTTCTTCTACTTTTTTCTTTTTCTTCTTCTACTTTCTTCTTTGTTTCTTTCTTCTTCTTTCTCATTCTTTGTCTTTTTTCTTCTTCATTTTCTTCTTCTTCTTCTTCTTCTTATTCATTCTGATTCTTTTTCTTTCTTCTTCTTCTAAACATTTTTTCATTTTCTTCATCATCATCTTCTTCTTCTACTTATTCTTTTTCTTCTTCTTCTTCTTTTTCTTCTTCATCTTCTTTTTTTCTTCTTCTTCTTCTTTATTCTTCTTCTTCTTTCTCCTTCTTCCTTATTCTTTTTCTTCTTCTTCTTTTGCTTCTTCTTCTTTTTCTTTTTTTTCTAATTCTTCTTCTTTATTATTCTTCTTCTTCTATTTCTTATTCTTCTTCTTCTTCTATTTCTTCTTCTTCTTCTTCTTCTATTTGTTCTTCTTCTTCTTCTTCTTTGTTCTACTTCTTCTTAATCTTCTTCTTTCTTCTTTTTTTTCCTTCTTCCTTTTCGTCTTTCTTCTTCTTCTTCTTCTTATTCTGCTTTCTTAATCGTCAATCTTCAATCGTTTTCCTCTTCTTTATCCTTCTTCTTTGTTCTTCTTCTTCTTTCTTCTTCTTCATTCTCTTTTTCTATCTCTTGTTCTTAATCTTCTTCTTCTTCTTTCTTCTTCTTCCTTCTTCTTTCTTCTGCTTCTTCTTTCTTCTGCTTTCTTCATCTTTTTCTATCATCTTCTACTTCTTCTTCTTTCTTCCTCCTCTTCTTTCTTCTTCTTTCTTCTTCTTCTTTGTTCTTCTTTTTTTTCTTCTTTCTTTTTTTCTTTCTTCTTCCTCTTCCTTTTTCTACTTTCTTTTTCCTCTTTCTCCTTCTTTCTTCGTCTTCTCCCTTCGTCAACTTCTTCTTTCTTCTACTTCTCTTATTTCTTTTTATTATTATTCTTCTTCTT
This sequence comes from Vanilla planifolia, assembly GCA_023846275.1. NCBI lineage: Eukaryota > Viridiplantae > Streptophyta > Magnoliopsida > Asparagales > Orchidaceae > Vanilla > Vanilla planifolia. Next base: position 10,950,915 of record CM043872.1, on the reverse strand, counting down.
CTTTTTATTCCTTCTTCTTTCCTTTTCTTCTTTCTTATTCTTCCTTCTTCTTTCTTCTTCTTCTTCTTTCTTCGCCTTCTTCTTTTTCCTCATTCTTCTTCTTCTTCTTCTTTCTTCTTCTTCTTCTTCATCTTCTTCTTTCCTCTTCTTCTTTTTCTTCTTCTTCCCCCTTCTTCTTCTTCAAGTTTCTTATTCTTCATTCTTCTTCTTCTTTCTTCGTCTTCATTATTCTTCTACTTTCTCCTTCTTCTTTCTTATTCTTCTTCTTTCTTCTTCTTCCTCTTTTTTCTTCTTCTCCATCTTCTTCTACTTCTTTCATCTTCTTCTTTCTTCATCTTTCTTCTTCTTCTTCTTCTTTCTTCCTCATCTTCTTCTTCTTCTTCTCTTCTTTTCCTTATTCTTCTTCTTGTTCTTTATTCTTCTATTGCTTCTTCTTCTTCTTCTTGTTCATTCTTTTTCTTCTTTCTTCTTTTCTTTATTCTTCTTCTTTCTCCTTCTTCATCTTTCTTCTTCTTCTTCTTCTTCTTCTTCTTCCTATTCTTCTTCATTTTTTTTTTCTTGTTCTTCTACTTTTTCTTTCCTGTTGTTCTTCTTCTTTTTCTTCCACTTTTTCTTCTTCTTCCTTCTTCTCCATTTTCTTTTTCTTCATTCTTTTTCTTCTTTCTTCTTCTTCTTCTTCATCTTCTAATTCTAATTCTTCTTTATTCTTCTTCTGCTTCTTCTTCTTCTTCTTCTTTCTTCTTCTTCTTCTCCTTCTCCTTTCTTCTTCTTCATTCTTCTTCTTCTTCTTCTTCATTTTCTTCTTTCTTCTTCATCTTTCTTCATCCTTCTTGTTTTTCTTTCTTTTTCTTCTTTCTTCTTCATCTTTCTTCATCCTTCTTGTTTTTCTTTGTTTTTCTTTGTTTTTCTTTGTTTTTCTTCTTTCTTCTTCTTCTTTCTTCTTCTTTCTTCTTCCTATTCTTTCTTCTTCTTCTTCTTCTTCTTTCTTCTTCTTCTTCTTTCTTCTTTTTCTTCCCTTCTCTTCTACTTTCTTCTTGTTTTTCTTTCTTCCTCTCCTTCTTCTACTTCTTTTTCTTTTTTTCTTCTTTCTTCAAATTCTTCATTCTTCTTTTTTCGTCTTCTTTTTTTTTCTTCCTCTTCTTCTTTCTTCTTCTTCCTTCTACTTCGTTCTTCTTCTTCATTTTACTGCCTTCTTCTTCTTCTTCCCTTTTCTTGTTTATCTTCCTATTCTTTCTTCAAGTTTCTTCATTTTCTTCTTGTTTCTTTCTTCTTTCTTCTTCACTCTTCTTCTTCTTCTTCTTCATCTTCTTCTTCTACTTCTTTCTTTCTTTCTTTGTTCTTCTTAATTCTTCTTCTTTTTCTTCTTTCTTCTCCTTCTCTATTTTTCTTCTTCTTCTTCTTCTTCTTCCTCTTATTCTTCTTTCTTCTTCTTTTTTCTTCTTCTTATTTCATCTTCTTCTTATTCTTTCTTTCTTCTTCTTCTTCTCCTTTCATCTTCTTCTTCTTCCTCCTCTCTCTTATTCTTTCTCCTTCTTCTTCTATCTATTTCTTCTTCTTCTTCTTCTTCTTCTTCTTCTTTCTTCTTCTTCTTTCTTGTTCCTCTTCTTTCTTGCTCTTTATTGTTCTTCTTCTCTCTCTTCTTCTTTTTTCTCCTTCTTTTTCTTTTTTCTCCCTCTTCTTCCTTCTCCAATCTTCTTCTTTCTTCTTCGTCTTCTTTCTTCTTCTTTTTCTTTTTCTTCTTCGTCGTCTTCTTCTTCTTGTTCTTTCTTCTTCTTCTTCTTCTTCTTCTTTCTTCTTTCTTCTACTTCTTCTTGTTCTTCTTGTTCTTCTTCTTTCTTCTTCTTTCTTCTTCCTCTTCTTCTTTCTTCTTCTTCTTCTTCTTCTTCTTCTTCTTCTTCTTCTTCTTTTTCTTCTTCTTCTTCTTCTTTTGTTTCTTCCTCTTTCTTCTTGTATTTTTTCTAATTCTTTCTTATTATACATAAATCTTTTTCTTTCTCCATTTTTTAATTCTTCTTCTTTCTTTTTCATCTTCTAATTTCTCCTTCTCCTGCTTCTTTTTTGTCTTCTTCTTCTTCTTCTTCTTCTTCTTCTTCTTCTTCTTTCTTCTTCATCGTCTTCTTCATCTTTTTCTTCTTCGTCTTCTGCTTCTTTTTCTTCTTTTTCTTCTTCCTCTTGTTCTTCTTCTTTTTCATCATCTTTTTCTACTTCTTCTTCCTCTTCTTCTTCTTCTTCTTCTTCCTCTTCCTCTTCTTCTTCTTCTTCTTCTTCTTCTTCTTTTCTCTTTCTTCTGCTTCTTTTTTCTCTTTTATTTCTTCTTATTCTTTCTTTTCCTTTTTTCTTTCTTCTTCTTCATCAAAATCTTTTTCTTCTTCTTCCTTTCCTCTTTTTTCTTCCTTCTCCTTTTTTCTTCTTCTTTTTCTTCTTCTTCTTCTTCTACTTCTTCATCTTTTTCATTCTTCTTCTTCTTCTTGTCCTTCTTTCTTCTGTCACTTTTTCCATCTTCCTCCTTCTTTTTCACCTTCTTCTTCTTTATTCTTCTTCTTTCATCTTCTTCTTCTTTCTTCTTCTTCTTCTTCTTCTTCTTCCTCTTCCTCTTTTTCATCTTCTTTTTTGGTCTTCTTCTAACTTTTTCTTCATCTTTTTTCTTCTTTCTTCTTCTTCTTTCTTCTTTCTTCTTCCTCTTTCCCCTACTTTGTTCTTCTACTTTCATCTTCTTCTTCTTTCTTCTCCTTCCTTTTCTTCTTCTTCTTCCTCTTCTTCTTCTTCTTCTTCTTCTTATTCTTTTCTTTCTTCTTTGTTATTTCTTCTTCTTCTTTTTCATTCTTCTTGTGCTTCTTCTTCTTCTTCTTTAATTATTACTTCTTCTTCTTCTTCAAATTTTTTATTCTTCATCTTTTTCTTCTTCTTCTTCATCTTCTTTTTCTTCTTCTACCTCTTCTTCTTCTTCTTCTTCTTCTTTCTTCTTCTTCTTCTTCTTCTTTCTTATTCTTTTTCTTCTTTTTCAACTTTCTTCTTCTTCATCTTCTTCTTCCTCTTCTTTCTTCTTCTTCTTCTTCTTCTTCTTTCCTCTTCTTCTTCTACCATGTTCTTTGTTGTTCATCTTTTTCTGCTATGGATTGGGCCGTGCAGATATATGTTCGGATCCGCCGCGTTGGAATTGACCTAATGAAATATATGATCGGATCCGCCACATTGGAATTGAACTAGTGATATATGATCGGATCCCTAATGAAATATGTGATAGGGTTCACTTGAGGAGAATCTTTTCTACGATCAAACTCGAAGGAAGTATCATGTATCAACAGGCTCAGTAAGATCCCTATAATAAGTGTGTCGCATGATGCAATGTTCTATCTATTCACTTTTTTTTTTCTTTCCTCCCCTCATTTTAATTCTTATCTTCTTCTTCTTTCATCTTTTCCTCAACCTTCTTCTTCTTCTTCTTCTTCTTCTTCTTCTTCTTCTTTCCTCGTCTTTCTTCTTCTTCTTTCTTCTTCTTCTTCTTCTTCTTGCTCTTCTTTTTCTTCTTCTTCTTCTTCTTCTTCTTCTTCTTCTTCTTTTAGGTCATATTCCTTCTTCTTCTTCTTCTTCTTCTCCTTTCTTCCAGTTTGACTTTATTTTCTCCTTATTTCTCCTTCCACTCATTCCTTTTTTCTCTGTCTTATTATTTATTCTTCTTCTTTCTTCTTCTTTTTCTTCTTTTCCTTCTTCTTCTTCTTCTTCTTCCTCTTCTGCTTCTTGTTCTTTCCCTTCTTCTTCTTCATCTTCTTCTTCTTTTACTTCTTCGTCTTTCTTCTTCTTTCTTCTTACGCTTCTTTCTTCTTTTTCATCTTTCTTCTTCTTCTTCTTCTTCTTCTTCTTCTTCTTTCTTCTTCTTCTTTCTTCATGTTCTTCTTCTTCTTCTTCATGTTCGTCTTTCTTTTTCTTCTTCTTTTTTCCTTCTTATTTTTCTTTTTGTTCTTGTTGTTGTTGTTGTTGTTCTTCTTCTTCTTCTTCTTCTTCTTCTGGATCCTCTTCTTTTTTTTCCTCTTCTTCTTGCTCTTCTTCTTCTCCTTCTTTCTTTGCCTCTTCTTTTTATTCTATTTCTTCTTCTACTACTACTTCTTTTTCTTCTTCCTCTTCTTCTTCTTCATCTTCTTCTTCATCTTCTTCTTCTTCTTCTTCTTCCTTTCCTTCTTCTTCTTCTTGTTCTCTCTCTTCTTTTTCTTCCTCTTCTTCACCTTCTGGTTCTTCTTCAGCTTCTTCTTCTTTCCACTTATTTTTCTTCTTCTTTCTACTTTATTTTATCTTCTTAATCTTCTCTCTACTTCTTTCTTCTTTTTCTTCTTTCTTATTCTTTCTTCTTCATCTACTTATTCTTCTTCTTCTTCTTCTTTACATTTTTTTTCTTCTTTTACTTCTTCTACTTCCTTTTGTTCTTTATCTTCCTCTTCAAATTCCTTTTTTTACTTCTTCTTCTTCTTTTACTTCTTCTACTTCTTCCTCTTCTTCTTCTTCTTCATCTTCTTCATCTTTTTCTTCTTCTTCTTAATCTTCTTCTTCTTATTCTTCATCTTTTTCTTCTTCTTCTTCTTTTTCTTCTTCTTCTTCCTCTTCTTCTTCTTCTTGTTCTTCCTTCTTCTTCTCCATTCTTCTTCCTATTCTTTTCTCTTCTTTCTTTTTTTTCTTATTCTTCCTTTTTCTTTCTTCTTCATCCTCTTTTCCTTCTTCTTCTTCTTCTTCTTCTTCTACTTGTTCTTCTTCATCTCCTTTCTTCTTTTTCCCTTTTTCTTCTTCTTCTTCTTCTTCTTCTTCTTCATCTTCTTTTCTTTTTTCATTGTTCTTTCTCCTTCTTTTTTCCTCTTCAACATCTTCAACCTCCTCTTCTCCTTCTTCTTCTTCTTCTTCTTCTTGTTCTTCTTCTTCTTTCTTATTCTTCTTCTTTCTCCTTCTTCTTTATTCTTCTTCTTTCTTGTTCTACTTCGTTATTCTTCTCCTACTTTTTTTCTTCTTCGTCATTTTTCTTCTTCGTCTTTCTTCTTTTTTCTTCTTCTTTCTTCTTTTTCACCTTTCTTCATCTTCTTCTTTTTCTTTCTTCTTCTTTCTTCCATTTTTCCTTTCTTCTTTTTCCTTCTTCTTCTTTATTCTTCTTTTATCTTCTTCTTTCTTCTTCTTCTCATTCTTCTTCTTCATGTTCCTCTTCTTCTTCTTCTCCTTTTTCTTCTTCTTCTTTCTTCTTCTTCTTTGTTCTTCTTCTTCTTTGTTCTTTTTCTTATTTTTTCTTTTTCCTACTTTCTCTTCTCCTTTCTTCTTCATCTTCTTCTTTTCTTCTTCTTCTTCTGCTTCTCTTTCTTCTTCTTATTCTTCTTCCTCTCTTTCTTCTTCTTCATCATCATCTTCATCATCTTCTTCTACTACTTCTATAGGTTCTTCCTCTTCTTTCTTCGTCTCCTTCTTCTTACCTTTTTTCTTTCTTCTTCTTCTTCTGCTCCAACTTCTACTTCTTCTAGCTCTTGTTGCTCTTCTTCTTCTAAATCTTCTTCTTCTTCTTCTTCTTCTTCTTCTTCTTCTCCTTCTTCTTCTTCTTCTATTACTACTTCTTCTTCTTCTTGTTTCTCTACTTCTTCTTTTTTTTCTTCTTCTTCATCTTCATCTTCTTCTTCTTTCCTCTTCTTCGTCTCTCTTCTTCCTTCTTCTTCTTCTACTTTCTTCTTTTTCTTCTTTCTTCTTCTTCTTCTTTCTTCTTCTTCTTCTTCTCTTTTTTTCTTCGTCCTCTTCTTTCTACATCTTTCTCCTTCTTCTTTGCTCTTTTTCATTCTTCTTCTTCTTGCTTCTTCTCCTCCTTCCTCTTCTTCTTCTTCTTCTTCTTCTTATTTTTATTTTTCTTCTTTCTTCTTCATCGACTTTCTTTTTCCTCTTTCTTCTTTTTCTTCTTCTTTTTTCTTTTTTCTTCTTCTTCTTCTTCTCTTTCTTCTTTCTTCTTTCTTCTTTCTTCTTCTTCTTTCTTCTTCTTCTTCTTCATTCTTCTTCTTCGTTCTTCTTCTTCTTCTTCGTTCTTCTTCTTCTTCTTCTTCTACTTTTTCTACTTCTTCTTCATCTTTTTTTACTTTCTTCTTCTTCTTCTTCTTCTTCTTCTTCTTTGTTCTTCTTCTTCTTTGTTCTTCTATTTCTTCTTTCTTATTCTTCTTCTTCTTCTTCTTTGTCTTCCTCCTCTTCTTCTATTTCTTCTACTTCCTATTCGTCTTCTTCTTCTTTTTCTTCTTCATCTTCTTCTTCCTCTTCTTCGTCTTCTTCTACTTCTTCTCTTTCCTCTTTCTTCTTCTTTCTTCTTTCTTCTTCTTTCCTATTCTTTCTTCTTTCTTCTTCTTTCCTCTTCTTTCTTCTTTCTTCTTTCTTCTTCTTCATCTTGTTCTTCTTCTCACTTCTTCTTCTTCTTCTTATCTTTCTTTCATCTTCCTCTTCTTCCTTTCTCTTTCTCTTTCTTCTTCTTTATTCTTCTTCGTCGTTCTTCTTCGTTATTCTTCTCCTTCTTATTCATCTTCTTTTCCTTCCTCTTCTTCTTCTTCTTCTTCTTCTTCTTCTTTCTTTTTCTTCATCTTTCATCTTCTTCTTTCTTCTTCTTCTATCCTTTTCTTCTTCTTCTTTCTTCTTCATTCTTCTTCTTTCCTCTTCATCTTTTTCATCTTCTTCTTCTTCTACTTCAATAGGTTCTTCCTCTTCTTCTTTCATCTCCTTCTTTCTTTTTTTCTTTCTTCTTTCTTATTCGT
>CM043872.1:10934169-10939169 GCA_023846275.1 Vanilla planifolia | reverse complement strand
ACTTCTTCCTCTTCTTCTTCTTCTTCTTCTTCTTCTTTCTTTGTGTTTCTTCTTCTTTTTTCTTCTTCCTCTTCTCTCTTCTTTTTCTTCCTTCTTCTTTTTCTTCTATCTTCTTTTTCGTCTTTCTTTTTTCCTCTCTTCTTCTTCTTCTTCTTCTTTCCTTTTCTTCTTCTTTACTTTTCTTTTTCTTTTCTTCTTATTCTTCTTGTTCTTCTTCTTGTTCATCTTCTACGTCCTCCTCTTCCTCTTCTTCTTCCACCACTTGTTCTTCTTCTTCTTCTTCTTCTTCTGCTTCTTATTCTTTCTCTTATTTCTTCTTCTTCTTCTTCTTCTTCTTCTTCTTTTTCCTCTTCTTCTGCTTCTACTTCCTATTCTTCTTTTTCTTCTTCTTGCTATTCTTCTTCTTCTTCTTCTTCTTCTTATTCTTTTTCATCCTCATCATCTTCATCATCTTCTTCTTCTTCTTCTTCTTCTCCTTCCTCTTCATCTCCTTCTTTTTCTTTTCCTTGTACATCCTCCCACTTTCTTCTTCTTCTTCCTTCCAATTCCTTCTTTCGTCTTCTTCTTTCTTTTTCTTTCTTCTTTCTTATTCTTCATTCTACTTCTTCTGTTTCCTTCTGGTTTCTTCTTCTTGTTCTTTTTTCTTCTCTCTTCTTCTTCTTCCTTCTTTTTCTTTCTTCTTCATCATCTTCTTCTTCTTCTTCTTCTTCTTCTTCTTCTTCTTCTTCTTCTTCTTTTTCTTCTTCTTCTTCTTCTTCATCTTCATCATCTTCTACTACTTCTTCTTCCTCTTCTTCTTCTACCTCTTCCCCTTCCTCTTTTTCTTCTTCTTCTTTTCTTCTTCTTCTTGTTCTTCATCTTCTTCGTCTACTTCTTTTTTTCTTTCTTCATTGTTCTTTCTTCTTCTTCCTTCTTCTTCTGCTTCTTCTTCTTCCTTCTTCTTCTGCTTCTTCTTCTACTACTTCTTCTTCTTCATTCTTCTTCTTCTTTATTCTTCTTGTTCTTCTTCACTTTCTCTATCTTCTTCGTTCTTCTTTCCTCCTTCTGCTTTCTCTTTCTTCTTCTTCATCTTTCTTCTCCTTCTTTCTTCCTCTTCTTTCTTTAACTCTTTCAACTACTTCTTCCTTAACTTTTACTTCTTTTTTTGTTCTTCTTTTTTCGTCTTCTTTGTCTTTCTTCCTTTCTCTTCTTCTTCTTTCTTTTTCACTAGTTTCTTCTTCTTCTTATTCCTCTTCTTCTTCTTCTTCTACTTCTTCTTCTTCTTCTTTTTCTTCTTCATTACCTTCTTCTACTTTATATCCTTCATTTTCTTCTTCATTTTCCTCTTCTTCCTCTTCTTCTTCTTCTTCTTCTTTCTTTTTCTACTTCTTCTTCTTTCACTTTGTTCTTCATCTCCTTCTGTCTTCTACTTTATTCTTCTTCTTCTTCTTCTTCTTTCTTCTTTTTCTTCTTCTACCTCCTTCATATTGTTCTGCCTTCTTCTTCTGTCTTCTTCTTCTTTATTCTTAACCTTTATTCATCTTCTTCATTCTTCATTTCCTCCTCCTTCTTCTTCCTCTTTTTCTTTTTTCTTCTTCGTCATTCTTCTTCTTCTTTCTTCTTCTTCTTCTTTATTCTTCTTCGTCTTTTTTCTTCTATCTTCTTCTTCTTGTTTCTTCTTCTTTCTTCTCCTTCTTTCTTCTTCTTCTGTTTTATTCCCTCTTCTTAGTTCTTCATCTTCCTCTTCTTCTTCTTCCTCTATCCCTTCCTCTTTTACTTCTTCTTCTACTTCTTCTTCTTCCTCTTGTTCTTCTTCCTCTTCCCCGTCCTCTTTTACTTCTTCTTTTGTTCTTCTTCTTCTTCTTCTTCTTCTTCTTCATTCTTCTTCCTCTTCATCTTCCTCTTCTAATTCTTCTTCGTCTATTAGTTCTTCTTCTTTTGACCTCTTTTTTCTTCTTTCTTCTTCTACTTCTTCATTATCTTTCTTTCATCGTCTTTTTATTTCTTCTTCTCCTCCTCTTACTTCTTCTTCATATTCTTGTTTTTCTTCTTTTTCTTCTTTCTTCTTCTACGACTTTCTTCTTGTTCTTTTTTTTCTTCTTTTCCTTCATCAACATCTTCTTCTTCTTCTTCTTGAACTGGTTCTTCTTCTTCTTCATCATCTTTTTTCTTCATCTTCTTCTTCTTTTATTTCTTCTTCTTCTTCTACCTTCTTCTTTCAACTTCTTTTTTATTCATCTTACTTCTTCTTCATCTTTTTCTTCTTCATCTTTTTCTTCTTCTTTTGCCTTCTTCTTTCTTCTTCTTCTATTTTCTTTTTCTTCTTCTTTCTTGTTCTTCTTCTTTCTTCTTCTTTCTTCTTTATCATCATCTTTTTCTTCTTCTTCTTCTTCTTCTTCTTCTTCCTCTTCTTCTTTATCGTCTTTTTCCTCTTCTTCAACTTCTTCTTTTCATCTTCTTCTTCTTCTTCTTCTGCTTCAACTATTCTTTTTTCTTCCTTCTTCTTTCTTCCTCTTTCTCTTCTTCTTCTTCTTCTTCTTCATGTTCATCTTTTTCATTTTTCTTTTTCTTCTTCTCCTCCTTTCTTCTGTCTCTTTTTCGTTCTTCTTTCTCCTTCTTCTTCTTCTTTATTCTTCTTCTTTCATCTTCTTCTTCTTTCTTCTTCTCCTTCTTCTTTTTTATCCTCTTCCTCTTCTTCTTATTTTTTCTTCTTCTTCTAACATTTTCTTCATCTTTTTTTCTTTCTTCTTCTTCTTCTTCTTTCTTCTTCTTATTTCCCCTACCTTATTCTTCTTCTTTCTTCTTCTTCTTTCTTCTCCTTTTTCGTTTTCTTCTTCATCTTCTTCCTCTTCTTCTTCTTCTTCTTCTTCTTCTTCTTTCTTCTTTGTACTTTCTTCTTCTTCTTCCTTCATCATCTTCTTCTTCTTCCTCCTCTTCCTCTTCTTTAACTACTTCTTCTTCTTCTACAAATTTTTTATTCTTCTTCTTTTTCTTCTTCTTCTTCATCTTCTCGTTCTTCTTCTACCTCTTCTTCTTCTTCTTCTTCTTCTTCTTTCTTCTTCTTCTTCTTCTTCTTCTTCTTTCTTATTCTTTTTCTTCTTTTTCAACTTTTTTCTTCTTCTTCTTCTTACTCTTCTTTCTTTCTTCCTTCTTCTGTCTTATTCTTTGTTGTTCATCTTTTTTGTTCATCATTTTTCTTTTTCTCGACCTCCTCCTCCTTCTTCTTCTTCTTCTTTCTTTCCTCGTCTTTCTTCTTCTTATTTCTTCTTCTTCTTCTTTCTTCTTCTTCTTCTTCTTCTTTTTGACTCTTTCTTCTTCTTCATTCTTCTTTTTGTTCTTCTTCTTCTTCTTCTTGCCCTTCTATTTCTTCTTCTTCTTTTTCTTCTGGTTCATATCTCTTCTTCTTCTTCTTCTTTTTCTTCTTTCTTCTACTTCAACTTTATTTTCTCCGTATTTCTCTTGCCACTTCTTCCTTTTTTTCTCTCCAACTTCTTATTTATTCTTCTTCTTTCTTCTTCTTCTTTCTTCTTCTCCTTTTTCTTCTTCTTCTTCTTCTTTCTCTTCTTCTTCTTTTTATGTCTTCATCTTTCGTCTTATTTCTTCTAATGCTTCTTTATTCTTTTTCTTCTTGTTCTTCTTCTTTCCTTTTCTTCTTCTTCTTTCCCATTTTTTCTTCTTCTTCTTCTTCTTTCATCTTCATTCTTTTTCATGTTCTTCTTCTTTTGCTTCTTCTTCTTGTTCGTCTTTCATTTTCTTCTTCTTTTTTCTTCTTATTTTTCTTGTTGTTGTTGTTCTTCTTGTTTTTCTTCTTCATCGTGTTCTTCTTCTTCTTCTTCTACTTCTACTTTCCACTATTTTTTTTCTTTTTCTTTCTTCTTATGTCTTGTTTCTTGTTCTTCCTTCTTCTTTTTCTTTCATGTTAATCTTCTCTCTGCTTCTTTTTTCTTTTTCTTGTTTTCTATTGTTTCTTCTTCATCATCATCTTCTTCTTATTCTTCTTTATATTTTTCTTCTTCTTCTTCTTCTTCTACTTCCTCTTCTTTTTATCTTCATCTTCCTATTCCTGTTTTACTTCTTATTATTCTTCTACTTCTTCTGCTTTTTCCTCTTCTTCTTCTTCTTTTTCTTCTTCATCTTTTTATTCTTCTTCTTAGTCTTCTTCTTATTCTTCTTCTATTTCTTCTTCTTCTTCTTCTTCTTCCTCTTTATCTTCTTCTTCTTCCTTCTTCCTTCTTCTTCTTCTCCAATTTTCTTCTTATTCTTTCCTCTTTTTTCTTCTTTTTCTTATTCTTCCTTTTTCTTTCTTCTTCATCCTCTTCTTGTTCTTCTTCTTCTTCTTTTGTTGGTTCTTCTTCTTCTCCTTTCTTCTTCTTCTTCTTCTTCTTTTCTTTTTTCATTGCTTTTTCTCCTTCTTTTTTCCTCTTCTACTTCTTCAACCTCTTCTTCTTCTTCTTCTTCTTCTTCTTCTTTTTCTTCTTCTTTCTTCTTCTTCTTCTTCTTCTTCTTCGTTATTGTTCTTCTTTAACCTTCTACTTCGTTATTCTTCTCCTACTTTTTTCTTTTTCATTCATCTTCTTTGCCTTTCTTGTTCCTTCTTCTTTTTCATGTTTCTTCTTCTTCTTTCTTCTTCTTTCTTCATCTTTTTCTTCTTCTTTTTCATCTTCTTCTTGTTATACTTTCGCTTTTTACTTCTTCTTCTTCATCATTTGCACTACTTCTTCTCCATCTTCTTCTTCTTCTTCTTCTCCATCTTCTTCTTCTTTTCTTTCTTCTTTCGTTTTTCATTTTCTTCTTGATCCTGCATCTTCTTCTTCTTCTTCATTCTTTTTCTTCTTCTTCTTCTTCAAATTTTTTCTTTATCTTGTTCTTCTTCTTCTTCTTCTTTTTCTTCTTCTTCTTTTTCTTCTTCTTCTTTCTTCTTCTTCTTCCTCTTCTGCATCTTTCTTATTCTTCTTCTACCATGTTCTTTATTGTTATTCTTTTTTATTTTTCTTCCTCTTCTTCTTCTTCATTTTCTTCTC
>CM043872.1:10891669-10929169 GCA_023846275.1 Vanilla planifolia | reverse complement strand
TCTTCTTCCTCTTCTTCTTCTTCCTCTTCTCCTGCTCCTTCTTCTTCTTCTTCTTCTTCTACCTCTTCTTCTTCTTCTTCTTCAACTTCTTCTTCCTCTCCTTCTTCTTCTTCCTCTTCTCCTGCTTCTTTTTTTTCTTCTTCTTCTTTTCTTCATCTTCTTCTTCTTCTTCCTCTTCTTCTTCTTCATATTCTTCTTCTTTTTTTCATCATCTTCTTCTTCTTCTTGTTCTTCTTCTTGATTTTTTGTATTTGTTTCTTCTTCTTCTTCATCTTCTTTTACTTCAACTTTGTCTTTTTCTGTTTCTTCTTCTTCTTCATCATCTTCATCTGCATCTTCTTTTTCTTATACTTTTACTTCTTTTTTTCTTCTTTCATTTTCCTTTTCTTCTTCTTCTTCTTCTTCTTCTTCTTCTTCCTCTTTCTTCTTCTTCTACTTCTTTCTTCTTTTAATTCTATCTTCTTCTTTCTTCTTCTACTTTTTCTTCTTCTATTTCTTCTTCTTTTTCTACTTCTTCTTCTTCCTCTTCTTCTTCTTCTTCTTCTTATTTTCTTTCTTTTTTCCTCTTCTTTCATCTTACTTCTTTTGTTTCTTCTTCTCTCTTCTTTCTTCTTTTTCCTTCTTTTTCTTACTTTTTCTTTTTCTTCTTATTCTTCTTCTTCTTCGACTTCTTCTTCTAATTCATGTTTTCTTCTTCTTCTTACTTTTTCTAATCATTTTTCTTTTTCATCCTCTTATTCTTTCTTCTACTTCTTCATCTTTCTTCTTCTTCTTCTTCATCTTCTACTTTCTTCTTCTTGTTCTTCTTCTTCCCTTTTATTCTTGTTCTTCTTCTTCTTCTTCTATTTCTTTTTCTTCTTTCTTTTTCAACTTTTTTCTTCTTCTTTCTTCTTTTTATTATTTCTTCTTTTTTTTCTTCTTTCTTCTTCCTTCTTTTTATTATTTCTTATTTTTTTTTCTTCCTCCTTTTTCTTCTCCTTTCTGTTTCTTTTCACTTTTTCTTTTTCATCAACTTCTTCTTTCATCATTTTATTATTTCTTCTTCCTTATTGTTTCTACTTCTTCTTCATCTTCTTCTTCTTCTTCACCTTTTTCTTCTTCTTCTACTTCTTCATCTTCTTCGTCTTCTTTTTTTTTCTTCTTTGTCTGTCTTTTACTTTCTTCTTCTTCTTCTTTCTTCATTTTCTTCATCTTCTTATTCTTCTTCTTCTTCTTCTTCTTCATCATCCTTCTTCTTTCTTCTTTCTTCTTTAACTTTCTTTATTCTTCTTCTTCTTCTTTGCCTTTCTCTTTTTCTTTCTTCTTCTTATTTCTTCTTCTTCCTTTTCTTCTTCTTCTTCTTTCTTCTTTGCCTTTTTCTTCTTCTATCTTAATTTTCTTTATTCTTCTTCTTCTTCTTCTTTCTTTTCTTCTTTTCCTTCTTCTATCTTTCTTCATCGTTTTCTACTTCTTTCTCTTCATCTTGTTCTTCTTTCTTCTTCATCTTTTTCTTTTTGCTTCTTCCTCATCTTCCACTTCTTCTTCTTTCTTCCTCTTCTTCCTCTTCTTCTTCTTCTTTCTTTTTCTTTCTAATCCTTCTTCCATTTCTTGTTTATTAGTCTTATTTCTTCTTCATCTTCTTTCTTCTTCCTCTACTTTCTTCTTCTTTCATCTTTCTTTGCTTCTTTCTTCTTCTTTCTTCTTCTTCTTCTTCTTCTTCTTCTTTTTATTGCTCTTCTTTCTTCATCTTCTTCTTCTTCGCTTCTTTTCTTCTTCTTTATTTTTTACTTCTTTTTCATTCTTCTACATCTACTTTCTTCTTTTGCTTTCTTCTACTTCTTTCTTCTTTTTCTATCTTCTTCTTCTTTTTCGTCTTCTTCTTTTCCTTCTTCTTCTTCTTCTTTCCTCTCCTTTTTCTTCCTCTTCTTCTTCTGCTTCTCTCTACTTCTTCTTTTTCTTCTTTTTCTTCTTTCTTTCTTCTTCTTTTAATTTTTCTTCTACTTTCTTCTTCTTCTTCATCTTTCTTCTTTTTCTTCTTCTTCTTCTTCTTCTTCTTCTTCTTTCTTCTTTCTTCTTCTTCTTCTTCTTCTTTCTTCTTTTTCTTTATTCTTCTTCTTCTTCCTTCTTCTTTTTCCTTCTTCTTTCTTCTTCTTCTTTTCCTTCTATCTTTCTTCATCTTTTTCTTCTTCTTCTTATTCTTCATCTTTCTTCTTCTTCTTCCTCTTCTTCTTCTTCTTTCTTCTTCTTCTTCTTTCTCTTGTTTGTTAGTCTTATTTCTTCTTCATCTTCTTTTTTCTACTTCTTTCTTCTTCCTCTTCTTTCTTCTTCTTTCTTCTTTTTTTTCATCTTTCTTGTTCTTGTTCTTGTTCTTCTTCTTCTTTTTATTGCTCCTCTTTCTTCTTCTTCTTCTTCTTTGCTTCTTTTCTTCTTCTTCATTTTTTGCTTCTTTTTTATTCTTTTAGACTACTTTCTTCTTTTGCTTTCTTCTTCTTCTTCTTCTTCTTTCTTCTTTTTCTATCTACTTCTTCTTTTGTCTTCTTCTTCTTCGTCTTCTTCTTCTTTCTTCTTCTTCTTCTTCATCTTCTTCTTCTACTACTTTCTTTTTCTGCTTCTTTCTTCCTTTTCTCTCTTCTTTTCTCTATTCTGAATCATCTCTCTTCTTATCCATCATCTTCTTCATCTCCTTCCTGATTCTTCTTCTTCTTCTTTCCTCTTCTTTCTACTTCTTCGTCTTTCTTCTTCTCCTTCTTCTTCTTTTTTCTTTTTCTTCTTCTTTCTTACTCTACTTCTTTGTTCTTGTTTCTTCTTCTTTTTCTTTCTTCTTCTTTCTTCTTCTTTCATCTTCTTCGCCTTTCTTCTTCTTCTTCATTCTTTTTTTTCTTCTTATTTCTTCTTCTTATTTCTTCTTCTTCTTTCTTTCCTTCTTCTTCTTCTCCTTCTCCTTCTCCTTCTTTCTTCTTCTTCTTCTTCTCCTTCTCCTACTTCTTCTACTTCCTCTTTTTCTTATTAATTCTTCTTTTTCTTCTTCATCTTATTTCTTATTTTCTTCTTTCTTTTTTTTCTTCTTTATCTTCTTCTTTGTCTATCATCTTCTTCTACCTCTTCTTTTTCTTAATCTTTCTTATTCTTCTTTATATTCTTTTCTTTTCATCTTTCATCTTCTTCTCTTCTTCTTTCTTCTACTTTTTCTTCTTCTTCTTTCTTCTTCTTCATCTTGTTCCTCTTTCTTCTTCTTCTTCCTCTTCTTTTAAATTTTTCTTTTTTCTTCTTCTTTTCTCATCTTTTCATTCTTCTTCTTCTTTCTTCTTCATCTTCTATCTTTTTAGCCTTCCTCATCTTCTTCTTCCTCTTCTTCTTCTTCTTCTTCTTACTTCTTATTCTTTCTCCTTCTCTCTTTTCTTCTTCTTGTTCTGTATTCTTCTTCTTCTTCTTCGTCTTCTTTCTACCTCTACTTCCTCTTCTTCGTCTTTCTTCTTCTTCCGCTTTCTCTTCTTCTTCTTTCATCGTCTATTTTTCTTCTTCTTTCTTCGTCTTAATTTTCTTATTCTTCTTTATTCTTCTTCTTCTTCGTCTTCTTCTTCTTCCTATTCTTCTTATCCTTCTTCTTCTTCTTCTTCTTCTTTCTTCTACTTCTTCTTACTCTTCTTCTTTTTTCCTTCTTTTCTTCTTCTTCTTCTTCTTTCATCATCATCATCATCATCATCATCATCATCATCATCATCTTCTTCTTCTTCTTCTTCTTCTTTTTCTTTCTTCTCTCTTCTTCATTATCTTTCTTCTTATCCTTCTTCTTCTTCTTCATCTTCATTCTTCTTCTTCTTATTTCTTTTTCTTCTTTCTTCTTCTTCTTCTTACTTCCTCTTCTTCTTTCTTCTTCTTCTTTCTTCTTCTTTCTTCTTCCTCTTCTATCTTCTTCTATCTCCTTCATCTTATTTTTTTGTTCTTCTTCTTCTTCTTCTTCTTCTTCTTCTTTCTTATTCTTCTTCTTCTTCTTCTTCTCGTACTTATTCCTCTTGTTGTTCTAATTTCTTCTTTTTCTTCTTCTTCCTTCTTATTATTCTTCTTCTTCAATATCTTTCTTCTTCTTCTGTCACTTCTCTCTTCTTCTTCACATTCTTTCCTCTTCTTCTCCTTTCTTATTCTTCTTCCTCTTCTTTCTTCTACTTCTTCTTTCTTCCTCTCTACTTTCCTATTATTTCATCTTCTTCTTCTTTCTTCTTCTTCTTTTTTCTTCTCGTTTCTTCTTCTGCTTTCTTCTTCCTCTTCTTTTTTCTATTTTCTTGTTCTTCTTATTCTTTCTTCTTTTTTCTTCTTCTTCAATTTTTTCTACTTCTTCATTCTTCTTTTTCTTCTTCTTATTCTTCTTTCAACTTCTTTTTCTTCTTTTTCTTTCCTCTTCCTCTTCTTTTTAGTGTTTCTTCTTCTTCTTCTTCTTCTTATTTCTCCTACTTCTTTCTTATTATTTTTCTTCTTCTTTTTTCTTCTTTTTTATTCTTTTTTCTTCTTTTTTCTACTTTCTTCTTCTTTGTTCTTTTATTCTTCTTCTTCTTCATCATCTTTTTTCTTCATCTTCATCTTCTTCTTTATTAACCTTCTTCTTTTTCTTCTTCTTCTTCTTCTTGTTCATTCTTCTTCTTCATCTTCTTGTTCATTCTTCTTCTTCTTCTTCTTCTTCTTCTCATTCTTCTTTCTTCTTCTACTTTCTTCTTCTTTTATGTTCTTTTTCTTTCTTCTTCTTCTATTTTCTTCGTCTCCTTTCTTGTTATCCTTCTTCTTCTTCTTCTTTCTTCTTCTTCTTCTTCTTCTTCTTCTTATTTCTTCTTCTTCTTCTTTCTTCTTATTCTATCCTCTTCTTCTTTCTTCTTTTTCTTTTTCTTCATTCTTCTTCTTCTTCTTCTTCTTCTTCTTCTTTTTCTTTGTCTTCTTCTTGGTGTTTCTCCTTCATTGTCTTCTTCATCTTCTTTCTTTTTCTTCCTCATCCTTCTTCTTTTTCTTCTTCTTCTTCTTTCACTTCTTACTTCTTCTTACTTCTTCTTCCTTCATCTTCTTCTTTCTTTTTCTTCTTTCTTCTTCTTCTTCTTCTTCTCCCACTTCTTACTCTTCTTTTTCTTCATCTTCTTAGTCCTCTTCATGTTCCTTGTCTTCTTCTTCTTCTTCTTCTTCTTCTTCTTCTTCTTCTTCATCATCATCCTCGGCTTCTAATTCTTCTCCTTCGTCTTCATCAACTTCTTCTTTGTCTGCTTCTTCCATATTCTTCTTCTGCTTCTTTCTTCTTTTTTTTTCTCCTTCTTAGTCTTCTTCCTTCTTCTACTTCTTTCTTCTTCTACTTTCTTCTTTTTTTTCTTTCTTCTTCTTTCTTCTTGATATTCTTCCTACTTATTCTTCTTTTTCTTCTTCTTCTTCTTCTTCTAATTCATTCTTCTTCTACTTCTTTCCTCTTCTTCTTCTTTCTTCTTTTTCTTCTTCTTCCACTTCTTCTAATACATCCTATTCTTCTTTCTTAGTCTTTCTTCTTTTTCTTCTTCTTCTTCTTCTTCTTCTTCTTCTTTCTTCTTTCTCTTATTCTTCTTTGTGTTTCTTTTTGTTCTTGTTCTTCTTGTTCTTCTTTTATCTACTTCATTTTTCCTCTTCTTCTTTTTTCTTCTTGACCTTCTTATTATTCTTCTTCTACTACTTCTCTTCTACTCATTCTTCTTTCTTCTTTCTTTTCTTCTTTTTTCTTCTTTTTTTTTTCTTCTTCTTCTTCCTTTTTCATCTCCTTTATCTATGTTTTTCTTCTTCTTTCCCTTCTTCTTCTTCTAACTTCTTCATTCTTGTTTTACTTTCTTCTTGTTCTTTCTTCATCTTTTTTTTCTTCTTCTACTACTTCTTCATGCTTCTTCTTCTTACTTCTTACAATTTCTCCATCTTCTTATTCTTCTTCTTCTTCTGGCACTTTATCTTTTTCTTCTTCTTTTTGTTCATCTTCTTCCTCTTCTTCTTCACTTCTTTTTTTTCTTCTTCTTCTTCTTCTTGTTCTTCTTCTTCTTCTTCATCACCATCTTCTTTTTCTTAATATTGTTCTCCCTGCTTTTTCTTGTTCATCTTCCTCTTCCTCTTCTTTGCTCTTTCTTCTTCTTCTTTTTCTTTTCTTCTTCTACTACTTCTTCTTCTTCTTCTTCTTTCTTCATCTTCTTCTCCTTTTTCTTCTTCCTCTTCTTCTTCTTCTTCTTCTTCTTCTTCTCCTTCTTCTTCTTCTTCTTCTTCTTTCTTCTTCTTCTTCAATTTTGTTCTTTTTCTTCTTCTACTTTCTTGTTCTTGTTCTTCTTCTTCTTCAACTTTCTTCTCCTTCTTCTTCTTCTTCTTCTTTCTTTTTCTTCTCCTTCTTCTCCTCCGTTCTTCTTCTTCATCTTCCTTCTCTTTTCTTCTTCTTCATCAATATTCTTCTTCTTTCTTCTTCATCTTTCTTCATCATCTTCTTCTTCTTCTTTCTCTTCTTCTTCTTCTCCTTCTTTTTCTTATTCTCCTTCTTCTTCTTCTTCTTTCTTCTTCTTCGCTTTTCCTCTTCTTTCTTCTTCTTCTTCTTTCTTTTTTCTACATTTTCTTCTTTCTTGTTTCTCCTCTTTCTTCTTCTTCTTCTTTCTTCAACTTCCTCTTTCTTTTACATTCTTCGTCTTCTTCTTCTTCTTCTTCCACTTGTTATTCTTTCTTCTTCTTTCTTCTTCTTTTATTTCTTTTTCTTCTTCTTCTTCTTCTTCTTCTTTTTCTGCTTCTTCTTTTTCTTCTTCTACCTCTTCTACTACGTCTTCTACTTCTTCTTTTTCTACTTCTACTTTCGTCTTCTTTTTCTTCTTCTTCTTTCTTTTTCTTCACCTTTTTTCCTTCTTCATCTTCTTCTATCTTCTACTTCTTCTTCTTCTACCTTTTCTTCTTCTTCTTCTATTTCTTTTTCATCTACTTTTTCTTCTTCTTCTTCATCTTCTTTTTCTTCTTCCGCTTCTACTACGTCTTCTTCTTCTTCTTCTTTATTCTTTTTCTTTCATCTTATTTTTTCTTCTTCTTTCTTCTTCATCTTCTTCTTTCTTCTACATTTTTTTCTTTTTCTTCGTCTTCCTTCTTCTTCTCCTCTTCTTATTCTTCTTCTTCTTCTTCTACTTCATCTTCATCTATTTCTTCTTCTTATTCCTCTTCCTCTTCTTCTTGTTCTTTTTCTTCTTCTTCTTCTTCATCTCCATTTTCTTCTTCTTCTTTCTTCTTCTTCTTCTTCTTCTCCTTCTTCTTCTTCTTCTTCTTCTTCCTTCTTTATTTTATTCTTCTTCTTCTGTCTACTTCTTCTCCTTCTTCCTCTTCTTCTTCTTCTTCTTCTTTTTCATCTTCATTAAGTTCATATGCTTTTCTTCTTTCTCTTCTTCTTCTTCTTCTTTTCCTTCATCTTATTCTTCTTCTTCTTCGTCTTCCTTCTTCTTCTTCTTCTACTTCTTCTTCTTCTTTTTCTCCTTCTTCTTCTTCTTCTTCTTCTTCTTCTTCTTCTTTCCTCTTCTTATTATTCTTCTTCTTCTTCTACTTCTTTCTTCTTCTTCTTCTTCTTCTTCTTCATTTTATTCATCTTCCTTTTTCTAATTCTTCTTCTTCTTCCTCTAGTTCTTCTTCTTCATCTTTTTCATCTAATTTATGTTCATCTTATTTTTCTTCTTCCTCTTCTTCTTCTTCTTCTTCTCCTCTTCCTTCTTCTTCTTCTTCTTCTACTTCCTCTTCTTTTTTTCTTCTTCTTCTTCTTCTTAAACATGTTCTTCTTCTTGTTCTTTATAATCTTCTTTTCTTTTTTATCCTTCTTGTGCTTTTTCTTATCCTTCTTATTCTTCTTCTCTTTTTTTCTTTGCCTTCTTCTTTTCTTCTTCCTCTTCTTTTTACCTCGTTCATCTTCTTCTTTCTTCTTCTTTCTTGTTTCTACTTTTTCCTTCTTTCTTCTTTTTTGTTTTTCTTTCTGCTGCTTCATCTTCTTCTTCTTCTTCTTCTTACCACTTCTTTTTCTTTGTTGGTTTTCGTTCTTACACTTCTTTTTCTTTATCTTCTTATTCTTATTCTTCTTCTTCTAAATTCTTTTCTTTCTTCTGTTTCTTCTTTCTTTTTCCCCATCTTCTTAATCTTTTCTTCTTCTCTCTTCTTCTTCTTTGTCTTCTTCTTTTTCTTCTTCTTCTTCTTCTTTTTTCTTCTTTCTTCTTCTTTCTTCTTCTTCTTCTTCTATCTTCTTTTTCTCCTTTCTTGTTCTTTTTTCCTCTTCTTCTTGTTTCTTCTTTTTTCTTCTTATTCTTCTTCTATCTTCTTCTTTGTCTTTCTTCTCCTTGTTTCTTCTTCTTCTACTTTTTTCCTCTTCTTCTTTCTTGTTCTTCTTCTTTCTTTTTATTCATCTTTCTTCTTCTTCTTATTTCTTCTCCTTTTTTCTATTTCTTGTTTTCTCTTTTCTTTCTTCATCATCATCATCATCTTCTTCTTCTACATTTCCTTCTTCTTTCTTCTTCTTCTTCATCTTCTTCCTTGACTTCTTCTTTTTCTTCTTCTACTTCTTATTCTTCCTCTACATCTTGTTCACTATTCTTCTTGCACTTCTTCTTCTTGTTATTCTTCTATTTCTTCTTCTGCTTCTTCTTCTTCATCACCTTCTTCTTCATCATCATCTTCTTCTTCTTCTTCTTCCTCTTCTTCTTCTTCGTCTTCTTCTGCTTCTTTTCTCTTGGTTCTTTTTCTTTCTTATTGTTTCTTTTTTCTTCTCCTTTCTTCTTCTTCCTCTCCTTCTTCTTCTTCTTCTTCTTCTGCTTCTTCTTCTTCTTCTTCCTCTTCTTCTTCTTCTTCTTCTACAACTTTGTTCTTCTTTTTCGTATTCTTCTTTCATTTTCTTATTTTTGTTCTCCTTCTTTCTTCTTCTTGTTCTTTTTTCTTCTTTCTTCATCCTCATCATTGTTTCACCTCTTTCTTCTTCATCTTCTTTCATTTTCTTATTCTTGTTTTTCTTCTTTCTTCTTCTTTCTTTTTCTTCTTCGCTCCTCTTCATTATTCCTCATCTTCTTTCTGCTTCTTTCGTCTTTATCATCATCATCTTCTTCTTAGTCTTCCTCTAGTTTCTCTTCTTTTTCTTCTTTCTTCTTCTTCTTCTTCTTCATAATCTTCTTTTACTTCTTCTTTTTCTTCTTCTTTTTCTTTCCCTCCTCATCATCTTCCTGTCCCTCTTCTTCTTCTTATTCTTCTTTTTCTTCTTCTCCTTTTTTTTAGTTTTCATCTTCTTCTTATTATTCTTTTTCTTTCCTCTTCCTTCTTATTCTTTCTTATTCTTTCTTATTCTTTCTTATTCTTTCTTCTTCTTTCTTCTTCTTTCTTCTCCTACTTTTACCTTCTTCTTTTTTCTTCTTCTTCTTTCTTCTTCTTCTTCTTCTTCTTCTTCTTCTTCTTCTTCTTTCTTCTAGTTCATCTCTTGCTTCTTTTGCCTCAACTTTGTTCTTCTACTTCATCTTCTTCTTCACTTTCTTCTCCTTCTTCTTCAGCTTATTTCTTCTTCTTCTTCTGTGTTTTTTCTTCATTTTCTACTTCTCTATTCTTCTTCTTTTATCTTCTTTTTCTTTCTTCTCCTTCTTCTTCTTCTACTTCTTCTTCCTTTGCTTTTTCTTCTTCTTCTTTTTCTTCTTCTTCCTTCTTCTTGTTCATCTTTCTTCTTCTTTTTTCTTTCTTCTTCTTCGTTCTTCTTCTTTTTCTTCTACGTATTTCTTCTTCTGGCTTCTTCTTTCTTCTTTTTCTTCCTATTTGTTCTTCATTTTATTTTCTTATTCTTCTTCTTCTTCTTCTTCTTATTCTTCTTCTTCTTCGTCTTCTTCTGCTTCCTCTTCTTCTTCTACTTCATTTTTTAGCCCTTTCTCTTATTCTTCTTCTTCTTCTTCTTCATCTTTTTCTTATTGTTCTTCTTCTTCTTCTTGCCCTTCTTTTTCATCTTCTTCTTCTTCTTCTCCTTCTTCTTCTTCTTCCTCTCCTTCTTTTTCACATTTTTTGCCTTTGCTCATCCTTCTACTTTCTTCTTCTCCTTATGTTTTCTTCTTTGTCTTTCCTCTTCTTCTTCCTTCTTGTTTTTTCTTCTTCTTCTTCTTTCTTCTTCTTTCCTGTTCATTATCTTCATCACCTTCTTCTTCTTCTTCTTCTTCTTCTTCTCCTTCTTACTCTTCTTCTTCCTCTCCTTCTTTTTCACATTTTTTGCCTTTGCTCTTCTTTCTACTTTCTTCTTCTTCTTCTTCTATTTTCTTCTTTGTCTTTCCACTTCTTCTTCCCTCTTGTTTTTTCTTTTTCTTCTTTCTTCTTCTTTCCTATTCATTATCTTCATCAAATTCTTCTTCTTCTTCTTTTTTATCTTCTTCTTCTCCTTACTCTTCTTCTTACTCCTCTTCCCCTTCCTCTTCTTCTTCTTCTTCTTCATCTTCTTCATCTTCTTCTTCTTCTTCTTCTTTTTCTTCTTCTTCTTAGTCTTCTTCTTCTTCTTCTTCTTCTTCTTCTGCTTCATATTTTTCATCTTCTTATTCTTCTTCTTCTTTTTCATCTTCTTCTTCTACTACTTCTTCCTTTTTTCATCTTCTTCTTCCTGCTCTTCCCCTTCCTCTTCTACTTCTTCTTCTTCTTCTCCTTCTTCTTCTTCTTCTTTGTCTTCTTCTTCTTCTACTTCTTTTTCTTCTTCTGCTTTTTCTACTTATTCTTCTTCTTCATCTTCTTCATCTTCTTATTCTTCTTCATCTTCTTCTTCTTCTTCGTCCTCTTCTTCTTCTTCTTCTTTTTCTTCTTCCGCTTTTTCTACTTCTTCTTCTTCTTCTTGTTCTTATTCTTCTTCATCTTCTTCATCTTCTTATTATTATTATTATTATTCTTCTTCTTCTTTTTCTACTACTACTACTTCTTCTTTTTCTTTCCATTCATTTTCTTTTTCCTCTTTTCCTTCTTTTTCTTTTTCTTCTTTTTTTCCCCTATTTTTCTTCTTTTTCTTTTTCTTCTTCTTCTTCTTCTTCTTCTTCTTCTTCTTTTTCTACTTGTGCTTCTTTTTCTTCTTGTTATTATTCTACTTCATCTTCTTCTTCTTCTTCTTCTGCTTCTTCTTCTTCATTTTTCTTCTTTTACTTTCTTTTTCTTCTTCTTTCCTCATCTTCTTTCTTCTTTTTTTTCTTTCTACTTCTTTGTCTTTCTTCTTCTTATTTGTTCATCTTTCTTCTTCATTCTTCTTTCTTCTTCATCTTTATTCCTCTTCTTTCTTCTTCTTATTCTTGCTTGTCGTTCTTTCTTATTCTTCTTTCTCTCCTTACCATCATCTTCTTTTTTTCTTTTTCTTCTTCATTTTCTTCTATCTTCTTCTGCATCATTCTTCTTCTTTCTTCTTCTTCTGCTTTCCTCTTCTTCTATCTTCTTTTTCTTCTTTCTTCTTCATCATTCTTCTTCTTTGTTCTTCTTCTTCTTTTCTTTTTTTCTTTCTTCTTTTTCTCCTTTCTTCTTCATCGCCTTTCTTCTTCTTATTACTTCTTCTTTCTTCTTTTTTTTCCCTCTTTTTTCTCATCATCATCATCATCTTCTTCTTCTTCCTCTTCTTTCTTCTTCTTCTTCTCCTTCACCTGCTTTATCCTCATTTTCTTCTTGTTCTTCTTCGTCTTCTTTTATTTCTTCTTCTTCCTCTTTGTTTTCTTCTCCCTCTTCTTCTTCCATTTCTTCTTCTTCTTCTTCTTCTTCTACTACTTTCACTTTTCTTCTTCTTTCTTATTCTTTCTTCTTTCTTCTTTTCTTTCCTTCTTCTTCTTCTTTTTCTTCTTCTTCTTTTTCGTTCATCTTCTTCGTCTTTCTTCTTCTTCGTCTTGTTCTTCTTTTCCTCTTCATCTTCTTCTCCATCTTATTTTTTTCAATTCTTTTTCTTCTTCTTCTTCTTTTTGCTTTTCTTCTTTTTCTTTTATTTCTTCTTCTTCTTCATCATCTTCTTCTTCTCCTTCTTCTTCTTCTTCTTCTTCTTCTTCTTCTTCTTCTTCTCCTTCTTCTTCTTCTTCTTCTTCTTCTTCTGTTTCTTTCTTATTGTTTCTTCTTTCTTCTTCTTTCTTTTTCATTCTTCTTTCTTCTTCTTCTACCTCTTCTTGGTTCTTCTTCTTCTTCTTCAACTTTCACATTCTTCTTCTTCCTCTTTTTTCATCTTCTTATTCTTCTTCTTCTTTCTTCTTTTTCCTTCTTCATCTTTGTTCCTCCTCTTTCTTCTTCTTCATCACCTTCCTTTTTTTCTTCTTCCTCTTCTTTTCTTCTTCTTTTTCTTCTTCTTCTTCTCTTTCTCCGTTCTTCACCTTTCCTATTGTTCTTTCTTGTTCTTCTTCGTCATCTTCTTCTTCCTCTTCTACTACTACTTTTACTTCTTCTTCTTCCTCTTCCTCTTCTTCTTTTTCTTCTTCCACTTCTTCTACTTCTTCTTCTGTTTCTTCTTCATCTTCATCATCATCTTCTTCTTCTTCTTCATTCCTCTTTCTACTTATTCTTTGTTATTCTTTCTTCTTTCCTCTTTTTTTTCTTCTTTCTCTTCTTTCTTCTTTATCTTTCTTCTTCTATTTGTTCTTCTTCATCATCTTCTTCTTCTTCTTCTTTCTTCTTTTCTTCTCCTTCCTCTTCTTCTTCTTCTTCTTCCTCTTCTAATTCTTTTATTTCTTTCTTCTTGTTCTTCTTCAGCTTTCTTCTTCTTCTTCTTCAACTTTGTTCTTCTTCTTCTTCTTCTTCTTCTTCTTCTTTCTTCTTCTTCCTTCTTCCTTCTTTTTCTTCTTCTTTGTTCTTCCTCTTTCTTCTTCTTTCAGCTTCTTCTTTCTTTCTCTTCATTTTTTTCTTCTCTCCTCTTTTTGTCATTCTTCTTCTTCTTCTGTTTTCTTCTTTCCTCTTCTTCTTCTTCTTTCTTCTTCTTCTTCTATCTTCTTCTTTCTCCTTCTTTCCTCTTCTTTTTCTTTCTTTTTTTATCTTCTTCTTCTTCTTCTAGTTCTCTTTGCCAACTTGTTCTTCTTCTTCTTCTTTCTTCTTCCTCTTCTCCTTCTTCTTTTTCTTCTTGTTCTTCTTTTCTTCATCGATTTCTTCCTCAACTTCATCTTCTTCTTCTCCATCCTTTTTTTCTTCTTCTTCTTCTTCTCCATCCTTTTCTTCTTCTCTTCTTCTTCTTCTGCTTCTTTTTCTTCATCTTCTTCTTTTTTCTCCTTCTTCTTCTTCTTCTTCTTCTTCTTCTTCTTCTTCTTCTTCTTTTTCTTCTTCTTCTTCTTCTTCTTCTTCTTCTTTCTTTTTCTTCTTCTACCTCTTCTTCTTCCGCTTCTTCTTCTTCATTTCCTCTCCTCTTTATTCTTCTTCTTCTTTCTTCTTTCTACTTCTTCTTTCTTCTTATTTCTTCTTTCTTATTCTTCTCTCTTTCTTCATTTGCTGCTTCTTCTTTTATCGACTTCTACTTCTTCTTCTTCATCATCATCTTCTTCTTCTTGTTCTACTTCTTCTTTTTCTTTTTCTTCTTCTACTACTTCTTCCTTCATTTCATCTTCTTCTTCTTCTTCTTCTTCTTCCTCCTCTTCCCCTTCCTCTTCTTCATCTTCTTTTTTTTCTTTCTTCTTCTTCTTCTTCATCTTCTCTTACTTCTTATTCTTCTTTCTTCTACTTCTTCATTTTCTTCTTCTTCTACCTACATCTTCTTGTTCTTCTTCTCTTCTTCTTCATCTTCTTCATCTACTTCTTGTACTTGCTCTTCTTCTTTTTCTTCTTCTTCCTTTTCTTTTTCTTCTTCTTCTCCTTCTTCTTCTTCTTCTTCTTCGTTTTCTTCTTATGTTTGTTCTCCTTCTTCTTCTTCATCTTCTTCGTCTACTTCTTCCTCTTCTTCCTCGTCATCTTTTTCTGCTTCTTTCTCTTCTTCTTCTCTTCTACTTCTTCTTCTTCTTCTTCTTCTTCTACTTTCCTTTCTTCTTGTTCTTTCTTCCCCTTTCTTCTTTCTTGTTTTTTACTCTTCTTTCTTCTTCCTTCCTCTTCTTTATTCTACTTTTAATACTTCTTCTTCTTCTTGTTCTTCTTTCTTCATCTTCACCTTCTTCTTCTTCTTCTTCTTATTCTATCTTCTTGTTCTTCTAATTTTTTTCTTCTTCTACTTCCTCTTCTTCTACTTCTTTTTCTTCTTATTCTTATTCGTCTTGTTCTTTTTCATATTTCTTCTGTCTTTCTTCTTCTTCTTTCTGCTTCTTCTTCATACGTCTTTTTCCACTATCTTCTTCTTCTTTCATCTTCATTCTTCTTCTTCTTATTATTATTCTTATTCTTATTCTTCTTTTTCTTTTACTTTTTCTTGTTCTTGTTCTTCTTCTTCTTTTTCTTCTTCTTTTAATTCTTTTTCTTCTTGTTCTCCTTCATCTTCCTCTTCAACTTGTACTTCTTCTTCTTCTTCTTCTTCTTCTTCTTGTTCTTTTCCTTCTTCTTCTTCTTCTTGTTCTTCTTCTTCTTCATCTTCTAGTTCTTTTATCTTGTTCTTCGTTCTTCTTTTTTCTTCTTCTTTTTTCTTCTTCTTTGTTCTTCCTTTATCTTCTTTCTTCTTCTTCTTAATTTTCTTCTTCTTTCTTCTTCTTCTTTGTCTTCTCCTTCTTTTTCTTCTTCTTCTACTTCTTCTTCTTCTTCTTCTTTCTTCTTCTTCTTCTTCTCCATCTTCTTCTTCTTCTACTTCCTCCTCCGCTTCTTCTTCTTCTTCTTCTTCACCAACTTTCGTCCTCTTCTTCTTCTTCTAATACTTCTTTCTTGTTCTTCTTCTTTTATCTTTCTTTTTCTTCTTCTTTTTGTTCTTCTTCTTTCTTCTTTTTCTTCCTTCTACTTCTTCTTCTTCTTCTTCTTCTTCTTTTCTTCTTTTTTCTCTTCTTCTTCTTCTTCTTCTTCTCCTTCTTCTTCATCATCATCTTCTTCTTTTTCTTCTTTCTTCTTTGTTTTTCTTCTTTTTTTTCTAGTTCTTTCTTCTTCTTCATTCTTCTTCTTCTTCTATCTACTTCTTTTTTCTACTTCTTCTTTCTTCATATTTCTTCTTTTTTCTTCTTTCTTCTTTGTCATCATCTTCTTCATCATAATCTTCTTCTTCTTCTTTTTATTTTTTCTTCTTCTTTTTCTTCTTTCTCTTCTGTCTTCTTCTCCTTCTTCTTCAACTTTCTTCTTTTTCTTCTTCTTCTTCTTCTTCTTCAATTTTATTGTTCTTAACATTCCATTTTCTTTTTCATCTTCCTTCATTTATCTTGTTCATCTTTATTTCTCTTGTTTCTCCTTATTCTTTCTTCTCCAGTCGTTTTTTCTTTTTTATCCGCTTCTTCTACTCTCTTTTCCTTCTTCTTCTTGTTCTTCTTTCTTCTTCTTCTCCTTTCTTCTTCTTCTTTCTTCTTCTTCTTCTTTCTTCTCCTTCATCTTCCTTCTTCTTTCTTCTTCATTCTTATTTCTATCCTTTCTTCTTCTTATTCTTTCTTCTCCTTTTTTTTCTTCTTCTTCCTCTTCTTCTCTTCTTCTTCTTCATTTTCTTCTTCTTTTTCTTTCTCCTTCTTCGTCTTTCTTCTTATTTCTTCTTCTTCTTCTTTCCTCTTATTCATTCTACTTATTTCTTCTTCTTTCTTCTTCTTCTTCTTCTTCATTTTTCATGTTTTTATTCATCTTTTTCTTCTTCTTCTTCTTCTTCTTCTTCATGATCTTCTTCTTTCTCCTTCTTCTTCTTCATTTTCCTCTTCCTCTTCTTCTTCATCTACTTCTCTTCTTCTATTTCTTCTTCTACCTCTTCATCTTCTTTTCCTTCTAATTCTTCCAGTTCTTCTTCTTTTTTTCTTCTTCTTCACCTTCTTTTGTTTCTTCTTCTTCTTCTACTACTACTTCTTCTTCTCCTTTTTCTTCTTATTTCATCTTTCATCTTCTTTCTTAATTTTTCTTCCTTCTTCTACTATTTTTCTTTCCTCTTTCTTGTTGGTCTTCTTCTTCTTCTAACTTATTATTCTTCTTCTTCAACTTTCTTCTTCTTCTTTTTTATTCAATTTTCTACTTTTTTGTCCTTATTTCTTTTCGTTCTTCTTCTTCTCCATTCTTCTCCTTCTTTTTCTTTTTGTTCCTCTTCTTCCCTTCCTATTTTTCTTCTTCTTCTTCTTCTTTCTTCTTGTTCGTCTTTCTTCTTCTTCTTTCTTTTACTTCTTTCCTAATCTTTCGTCATCTTTCCTCTTCTTCTTTTTCAATCTTCAATCTTCATCATCATCATCATCTTCTTCTTCTTTTTCTTCTACTTATTCTTCTTCTTTTTCTTCTTTCTTCTTCTTCTTCATCTTCTTCCTCTTCTTCTCTTTTTTTTCTTCTTCTTCTTCTTCTTCTTCTTCTTCTTCTCTTTTTCTTCTTCTTCTTCTTCAATTTCTTCTTCTTCCACTTCTTCTTCCTCTTCCTCTTCTTTCTCTATTTCTTCTTCTTCTCCTACTTCTTCTTCTTCTTCTTCTTCAGCTTCTTCTTCTTCTTTTTCTTCTTCCTCATTTTCTTCTTCAACTTTCCTCTTTCTTCTTCCTCTTTCCACTACTTTTTTCTTTCTTCTTCTTTCTTCTTGCTTTATCTACTCACTTCTTCTTCGTCGTCTTCTTCTTCTTTCCTCTTCTTCTTATTCTTCTTCTCCTTCTTCTTCTTCTTCTTCTTCTTTCTTCTTCTTCTACAACTTTCTTCTTCTTCTACTTCTTCTTCTTCTTCAACTTTCTTGTTCTTCTACGTCTTCTTCCTCTTCTTCTTCTTATTATTCTTCTTCTTCTTTTTCTTCTTCTTCTTCTTTCTTCTTCTTCTTCTTCTTCTTCTTCTTCTTCTTCTTCTTCTCCTTCAATCTACTTCTTCTACTTCCTTATTCCTTCTTCTTCATTTTTATTCTTTTTCTTTCTTCTTCTTCTTCTTCTTCTTTCTTCTCCTTCTTTTTCTTCTTTTTCTTCATCTTTGTCTTCTTTTTCTTCTTCTTCTTCTTCTTCTTCTTCTTCTTCCTTCTCTTCTTCTTCTTCTTTTTCTTCTTCTTCTTCTTCTTCTTCTTCTTCTTCTTCTTCTTCTTCCACTTTTTCTTCTTCTTCCTCTTCTACTTCATCTTTCTTCTCCATCTTTCTTCTTCTTTCTTCTTCTTCTTCTTTCTACTTTTTCTCCTTTCTTCTTCTTCTTCTTTCTTCTTCTTTCTTCTTCTTTTTTCTTTATCTTCTTCTTCCTCATCCTCTTCTTCTTCTTCTTTCGTCTTCTTTTTCTTTCTTCTTTGTCTTGTGCTTCAACTTTCTTCTTCTTCTTTCATTTTCTTGTTCTTCTTCTCCTTCCTTCTGCTTCTTCTCCTTTATTCTTCTTTCTTCTTCATCTTTGTTCCTCTTCTTTCTTCTTATTCTTTCTTCTTCTTCTTCTTGGCCTTCTTCTTTCTTCTTCATCATCTTCCTTCTTCTTCTTCCTTCTTATTCTTCTTTCCTCTTCTCATTTCTTCTTCCTCTCCATCCTTTTCTTTCTTCTTTCTTCTTCTTCTTCATCTTTTCTCTTTCTTTCTCTTCTTCTTCTTCTTCTTTCTCTACATCTTCTTCTTCTCCTTCTTTCTTTAATTCTTCATCTTCTTCTTCATCTTCTTCTTCCACATCTTCTTCTTCTTCTTCTTCTTCTTCTTCTTCTTCTTCTGTTTCTTCTTCTTCTTCTTCTCTTCTTCTTCTTCTGTTTCTTCTTTTTCTTCTTCTTCTTCTTCTTCCTTCTTACCTCTTTCTTATTCTTCTTTCTTGTTGTTTCTTCTCTCTTCTTCTTTCTCTTTCTTTCATCTTACATCTTGTTCTTCTTCTCCTTTCTTCTTTTCTTCTTCAATTTTCTTCTTCTTCTTCGTTCATCTTCCCGTTCTTCTCCACCTTTCTGCTTCTTCTTCTACAATTCTTCTCCATCTTTATACCTCTTTTTCTTCTTCTTCTTCTTCTTCTTCTCTTTTTCTTCTTCTTCTTCTTCTTCAATTTCTTCTTCTTCCACTTCTTCTTCCTCTTCCTCTTCTTTCTCTATTTCTTCTTCTTCTCCTACTTCTTCTTCTTCTTCTTCTTCAGCTTCTTCTTCTTCTTTTTCTTCTTCCTGATTTTCTTCTTCAACTTTCCTCTTTCTTCTTCCTCTTTCCACTTCTTTTTTCTTTCTTCTTCTTTCTTCTTGCTTTATCTACTCACTTCTTCTTCGTTGTCTTCTTCTTCTTTCCTCTTCTTCTTATTCTTCTTCTCCTTCTTCTTCTTCTTCTTCTTCTTTCTTCTTCTTCTACAACTTTCTTCTTCTTCTACTTCTTCTTCTTCTTCAACTTTCTTGTTCTTCTATGTCTTCTTCCACTTCTTCTTCTTATTCTTCTTCTTCTTCTTTTTCTTCTTC
Source organism: Vanilla planifolia (assembly GCA_023846275.1). Lineage (NCBI taxonomy): Eukaryota > Viridiplantae > Streptophyta > Magnoliopsida > Asparagales > Orchidaceae > Vanilla > Vanilla planifolia. Next base: position 10,910,833 of record CM043872.1, on the reverse strand, counting down.
TTCTTCTTTCTTCTTCTTCTTCTTCTTCTTCTTCTTCTCCTTCAATCTACTTCTTCTACTTCCTTATTCCTTCTTCTTCATTTTTATTCTTTTTCTTTCTTCTTCTTCTTCTTCTTCTTTCTTCTCCTTCTTTTTCTTCTTTTTCTTCATCTTTGTCTTCTTTTTCTTCTTCTTCTTCTTCTTCTTCTTCCTTCTCTTCTTCTTCTTCTTTTTCTTCTTCTTCTTCTTCTTCTTCTTCTTCTTCTTCTTCTTCTTCCACTTTTTCTTCTTCTTCCTCTTCTACTTCTTCTTTCTTCTCCATCTTTCTTCTTCTTTCTTCTTCTTCTTTCTACTTTTTCTCCTTTCTTCTTCTTCTTTCTTCTTCTTTCTTCTTCTTTTTTCTTTATCTTCTTCTTCCTCATCCTCTTCTTCTTCTTCTTTCGTCTTCTTTTTCTTTGTTCTTTGTCTTGTGCTTCAACTTTCTTCTTCTTCTTTCATTTTCTTGTTCTTCTTCTCCTTCCTTCTGCTTCTTCTCCTTTATTCTTCTTTCTTCTTCATCTTTGTTCCTCTTCTTTCTTCTTATTCTTTCTTCTTCTTCTTCTTGACCTTCTTCTTTCTTCTTCATCATCTTCCTTCTTCTTCTTCCTTCTTATTCTTCTTTCCTCTTCTCATTTCTTCTTCCTCTCCATCCTCTTTTTTCTTCTTTCTTCTTCTTCTTCATCTTTTCTCTTTCTTTCTCTTCTTCTTCTTCTTCATTCTCTACATCTTCTTCTTCTCCTTCTTTCTTTAATTCTTCGTCTTCTTCTTCATCTTCTTCTTCCACATCTTCTTCTTCTTCTTCTACTTCTTCTTCTGTTTCTTCTTCTTCTTCTTCTCTTCTTCTTCTTCTGTTTCTTCTTTTTCTTCTTCTTCTTCTTCTTCCTTCTTACCTCTTTCTTATTCTTCTTTCTTGTTGTTTCTTCTCTCTTCTTCTTTCTCTTTCTTTCATCTTACATCTTGTTCTTCTTCTCCTTTCTTCTTTTCTTCTTCAATTTTCTTCTTCTTCTTCGTTCATCTTCCCGTTCTTCTCCACCTTTCTACTTCTTCTTCTACAATTCTTCTCCATCTTTATACCTCTTCTTCTTCTTCTTCTTCTTCTTCTTTCTTTTCCTTCCTCTTTTTCTTCTTCTTCCTCTTCTTCTATTTTTCATTTTCTTCTTCTTCTTCATCTTCTTCTTCTTCTTCTTCTTTCTTCTTCCTCGTCGTTCTTCTTCTTCTTTCATTTTCTTCTCATTTGCTCTTCTTTCTCCTTCTTCTTCTTTCTTCTTCCTCCTCTTTTTTCTTTTGCTTCTTTCTTCTTCTATCTTCTTCCTCTTCTTCATTCTTCTTTCTTCTTCGTCATAATCTTCTTCTTCTTCTTCTTCTTCTTCTTCTTTGTTCTTCCACCTCATCTTGTTCTTCCTCTTCTTCTTCTTCAATTGTTATTTCTTCTTTTTCCTCTTCATCTTATTCTACTTCTTTTTCCTCTACTTCTTCTTCTACTACTACTACTACATCTTCTTCCTCTTTCCTTTTTTCCTTCATATTTCTTAAACTTTTATCTTTCTTCTTTCTTCTTCCTTTTCTTCTCCTTCTTCTTTTTCTTCTTCTTCTTCTTTCTCTTCTTCTTTTTTTTCTTCTTCTTCTTCTTTCTCTTCTTCTTTTTCTTCTTCTTTTTCTTCTTTTTTCTTCTTCTTTCTTCTTCTTTGTCTTCATCTTCTTCTTCATTTTCTTCTTCCTCTTCTTCCATATGTTTTTCTTCTTCCTCTTCTTCTTCTTCTTCTTCTTCTTCTCCTTAACTTTTCTTCTTCTTCTTCCTTCTTCTTTCTACTTCTTCCTTCTTCTTTCTTCTTTTATTTCTTCATTCTTCTTCTTCTTGTTCTTCTTTCTTCTTTCTTCTTTCTTCTTCATCCTTCTTACTACTTCTTCTACCTTCTTCTTTTTCTTCTTCTTCTTCTTCTTCTTCTTCTTCTTTCTTCTTCTTCTTTCTTCATCTTCTTTCTTTTTTCTTCTTCTTCTTCTTTTTCTTCTTCCTTTTTCTTTCTTCATCTTTCTTCTTCTTCTTCCACTTTCTTCTTCTTCATTATTCTTCTTCTTTTTTCTTCTTCTTTTTCTTCCTCTTTTTTCTTCTTCTTCTTCCCTTTCATCTACTTTCTTCCTCTTCTTCTACTTTTTCTTTTTTCTTCTTCTTGTTCTTCCTTCTTCTTTTTCTTCCTTCTTTCTTCTTCTTTCTTCTTCGTCTTCTTCTTCTACTTCTTTTTCATCTTTTTTTTCTTCTTCTTCTTTTTTATTCTTTTTCTTCTTCTTCTTCTTCTGATTTTTTTACTTTCTTTTATTTTTCTTGTTCTTCTTTCTTCTCTTTTTTTTTCTTCTTCTTTTTCTTCTTTCTTCTTCTTCTTTGTCTTCTTCTTTCTTCTTCTACTTCTTTTTCTTCTTCTTCTTTCTTCTTCTTCTTCTTCTACTTCGTCATGTTTCTTCTGCTTTTTCTTCTTGATTCTCTTTCCTTTTCTTTCTTCTTTCTTTTTCTTATTATTCTTCTTTTTTTTCTTCTTCTACAACTTTCTACTTTTTCTTTTTCTTCATCATCTTCTTCTTCTTATTCTTCGTCTTCTTTCTTCTTCTTCTTCTTCTTCTTCAGCATCTTCTACTTCATCTCCTTCTTATACTTCTTATTATTATTCTTCTTCTCCTACTACTTCTTTCCCCTTTCTTCTTCTTCTTTCTTCTTCTCCTTTATTATTTTTTATTATTCTTCTTCTTCTTCTTTCTTCTTCTTCTTTCTCCTTTCTTCTTCTTCTTTATTTTTTTCATTCTTCTTCTTCTTCTTTCTTTCTTTTCTTCTACCTTCTTTTTCTACTTTCTTCTTCATTCTTCTTCTGTTTCTTTCTTCATCTTCTTTCTTCTTCTTCTTCTTTCTTCCTCTTCTTCTTCTTCCTCTTCTTCATCTTCTTCTTCTTCTAACTTCTTGTTCTTCTTCTTTATTTTTATTTTTCTACTTCTTTTTTTTTCTTCTTCTTTCTTCTTCTTTCTTCTTTTTCTATCTACTTCTTTCTTCTTCTTTGTCTTCCCTCTTCTTTTTCTTCTTCTTCTTCCTCTTCTTCTTTCTTTCTTCTTCTTTTTCTTTTTCTTCTTCATTCTACTTCTGTCTTCTTCCTCTTCCTTCTTCTTCTTCATCTTCTTCTTCTTCTTTTTCTTCTTCTAGTTCTTCTTTATTCTTCTACTTTTTTTTCTTCTTCTTCATCATCTTCTTCTTTTTCTTTTTCTTCTTTTTCTTCTTCTTCTTCTTCTTTCTTCTTCTTCTTCCTTCATTCTTATTCTTCTTTCTTCTTCTTTTTCTTTCTACTTCTTCTTCTTCTACTTCTTTCTTCTTAATATTTTAACTTTCTCCTTCTTCTTCTTCTTCCTTGTTCTTCTTTCTTCTTCCTCTTCTTCCTTCTTCTTTTTCATTTTCTTTCTTCTTCTTCTGCATCCATCTCTTTTCTTCTTGTTCCCTCTTCTTCTTCTTCCTTCTTCTTTTTCATTTTCTTTCTTCTTCTTCATCCATCACTTTTCTTCTTGTTCCTACTTCTTTCTTCTTCTTCTTCTGCCCTCTTCTACTTATTTATTCTTCTTCTTCTTTCTTGTTCTCCTTCTTCTTCTTCTCCTACTTTCTACTTAATTTTCCTTCTTCTTTCTTCTACTTCTTTTTTCGTTTTTTTTTTCTCTTCTACTTCTTTTTTCTTCTTCCAAATCTTTGTTCTTTCTTCTTCTTCTTTCTTCTTCCTCCTCTTTCTTCATCTTCTTCTTCTTTTTCTTCCCCTCTTCTTCTTCTTTGTCTTCTTCTTCTTCTTTATTCTTCTGTATCTTCTTCAGCTTCTTTCTTTTTCTTTTTCTTCTTCTTTCTTCTTCTTTTTCTTTCTTCTTCATTCGACTTCCTCGTTTTTCTTCTTCTAATTCTTCTTCTACTTCTTCTTCATTCAGCTTCTTTATCTTTCTCCTTCTACTTCTTAATTACTTTTCTTCTTCTTCTTCTTCTACTACTACTTCTTCGTCTTCTTCTTCTTCTTTATTTGTTTTTCTTCTTATTCTTCTTCTTGTTCATTCTTCTTCTTGCTTTTTCTTCTTCTTCTTCTTCCACTTCTTATTCTTTTTTCTTATTCTTCTTCTTTTTGTTCTTCTTCTACTTCTTCTTCTTCACTCTTCTTGTTCCTTCTTCTTTTTCTTTCTTACTCTTCTACTTCTTTTTCTTTCTTCTTCATCTTTCTTCTTTCTTCTTCTTCTTTCTTCTTCTTAGTTCTTCATCTATTACTTTCTTCTTCTTCTATATTTTCTTTCTTCTTCTTCTTCTTCTTTCTTCTTCTTCTTCCCTCTTCTTCTTCATTCTTCTTCATCTTATTTCTACTTCTCTTACTCCTTCCTCTTCTTTCTTCTTGTTCTTTCATCTACTTCTTTCTTCTACTTCTTTATTCTTCTACTTTCCTTTTCTTCTTTTTTCGTCATCTTCCTCTTCTTCTTCTTCTTTCTTCCACTTCTTCTTCCTTCTTCTTTCTACTTCCTCTTCCATCTTCTTCTTGTTTCTTCGCCTTCTTCTTCCTTCTTCTTCTATCTTCTTCCTCTTCTTTCTTCTTCTTTCTTCCTTTCTTCTTATTTCTTCTTCTTTCTTCATCGTCATCTTCTTCTTCTTCTTCTTCTTCTTCTTCTTCTTTCTTCTTCTTCTTCTCCTTCTTATTTCTTCTTCTTCTTTATTCTTATTCTTCTTCTTTCTTCTTCTTCTTTCCATTTCTTTTTTCGTTTTCTTCTTCTTCTGCTTCTTCTTCTTCTACATCTTTCTTTTTCTCCGTCTTCTTCTTCTTCTTCTTCTTTCTTTCCTACTTCTTCTTCTACTTCTTTCTTCTTCTTCTACTTCTTCTTCCTTCTTCTTCCTTCTTCGTCATCTTTCTTCTTCTTCTTTCTTCTTCTTCCTCTTTCTTCTTCTTCTTTCTTCTTCTTCTTTCTTCATCTTCATTTATCTTTTTCTTCTTCTTCTTCTTATTCATCTTTTTATTTCTTCTTTTCCTTTCTTGTTCTTCATCTTCGTTCTGCTTCATTCTACTTCTTTTTTAATCTTCATCTTTTTATTTTTTCTTCTTCTTTTTTCTTCTTCTTTCTTTTTCTTTGTTCTTCTTCTTCTGTCTTCTTTTTCAACTATTTTCTTCTTCTTCTTTATCTTCTTTCTCGTTCTTTCTTCTTCCTCTACTTCCTCTTATTTTTTCTTCTTCTTCTTCCTCCTTTTTTCTTCTACTTCTACTTTCTTCTTCTTTCTTCTTCTTCATCTTTTGTCTTCTTCTTCTTCTTCCTTCCTCTTCTTCTTTCTTCTATTTCTTTTTCCTTCTTTCGTCTTCTTCTTCTTCTTCTTTCTTCCTCTTCTTCTTTCCACTTCTTTCTTTTTTCTTTCTTCTTTCACTTCTTTTTTCTGCTTTCTTTTTCTTCTTTCATCATCTTTCTCCCTCTTCTCCTTTCTTCTTCTTCTTTCTTCTTCTTCTATCTTTTTCTTCTTCTTCTTTTTCTTCTTCTTCTCCTTCTTCTTCTTCTACTTTCTTCTTCTTTTTCTTTTTCTTCTTCTTTTTCATCTTCACTTTCCTCTTCTCCTTCTTTCTTCTTCTACTTCTTCTTCTTCTTTTTCTTCTTTTTCCTCTTCTTCTTCCTTCTCTTCCTTCTTCTTCTTCTTCAATATTTTTTCTTTCTTCTTTTCCTTCTCTCTTCATCTTCTTCTTTTACTCTTGCTTTTTCTTATTCTTTCTTCTTCTTCTTCTTCTTCTTCTTTCTTCTACTCCTTGTTCTTTTTCTTCTTCCTTCTACTTCTTTCTTCTTCTTCTTTCTTATTTATTCTTCATTCTTCTTATTCTTCTTTCTTCTTCTTTCTTGTTCTGCTTCTTCCTTCTTCTACTTTCTTCTTCTTCTTTCTTCTTCTTCCCTTTCTTTTTCTTCATCTTCTTTCTTCTTCTCATTTCTTCTTCTTTCTTCTTCTACTTCTTTCTTCTTCTTCTTTCTTCTTCTTCGTCTTCTCCTACTTTATTCTTCTATCTCTTCTCCTTTTACTTCTTTCTTTTTCTACTTCTACTTTCTTTTTTCTTTCTTTCTTCTTCTTTCTCCTTCTTTGTCTTTTTCTTCTTCTTTTCTTGTTATTCTTCTTATTCATTCTTTTTCTTTTACTTTCTTCTTCTTCTACATCTTTTTTCATTTTCTTCATCATCATCTTTTCTTCTTCTACTTCTTCTTCTTCTTCTTCTTCTTCTTCTTCTTTCTTCTTCTTCTTCTTCTTCTTCATTCTTCTTCTTCTTTCTCCTTCTTCCTTCTTCTTGTTTTTCTTCTTCTTCTACTTTTTCTTCTTCTTTTTCTTTTGCTTCTCGTTCTTCTTCTTTATTCTTCTTCTTCTATTTCTTATTCTTCTTCCTCTATTTCTTCTTCTTCTTCTTCTATTTCTTCTTCTTCTTCTTTTTTGTTCTACTTCTTCTTTCTTCAACTTTTATTCTTCTTCTTCTTCTTCCTTCTTTTTTTCTTCTTCCTCTTCTTCTTTCTTCTTCTTCTTCTTCTAATTCTTCTTTCTTCATCATCATTCTTGTGTCATTTTCTTCTTCTTTCTTCTTCTTCATTTTCTTTTTCTATCTTCTTCTTCTTAATCATCTTCTTCTTCTTTCTTCTTCTTCCTTCTTCTTTCTTCTGCTTCTTCTTTCTTCTGCTTTCTTCCATCTTCTTCCTTCATCTTCCACCTCTTCTTCTTTCTTCCTCCTCTTGTTTCTTCTTCTTTGTTCTTCTTCTTTTTTTCTTCTTTCTTTTTATCTTTCCACTTCCTCTACCTTTTTCTACTTTCTTTTTCCTCTTTCTCCTTCTTTCTTTGTCTTCTTCTTTCTTTTACTTCTCCTATTTCTTTTTATTCTTCTTCTTCTTCTTCTTTCTTCTCTTCTTCTTTCTTCACTTTCTTCTTTTTCCTCTTTCTTCTTCTTCCTCTTCTTACTTCTTCTCCTTTTTCTTCTTCTTCTTTTATCTTTTACATATTTATTCTTCTTCCCCCTTCTTCTTCTTCTTTCTTTTTCTTTATTCTTCTTCTTCTTTTTTCTTCTTCTTTCTTCGTCTTCTTCTTCATTATTCTTCTGCTTTCTCCTTCTTCTTTCTTCTTCTTCTTTCTTTCTTTTTCTTCCTCTTCTTTCTTCTTCTCCATCTTCTTCTACTTCTTTCATCTTCTTCTTTCTTCTTCTTTCTTCTTCTTCTTCTTCTTCTTTCTTCCTCATCTTCTTCTTCTTCTTCTCTTCATTTTCTTATTCTTCTTCTTGTTTTTAATTCTTCTATTGCTTCTACTTCTTCTTGTTCATTACTTTTTTTCTTCTTTCTTCTTTTTCTTTATTCTTCTTCTTTCTCCTTCTTCGTCTTTCTTCTTCTTCTTCTTCTTCTTCTATTTATTCTTCTTCATTCTTCTTTTTCTTTCTTGTTCTTTTACTTTTTCTTTCTTGTTGTTGTTCTTTATTTTCTTCCTCTTTTTCTTCTTCTTCTTCTCTCTTCTCCATCTTTTTTTTCTTCAACTTATTCTTCTTTCTTCTTCTTCTTCTTCATCTTCTCCTTCTTCTTCTTTCTTCTTCTTTTTCTTCTTCTTCTTCATTCTTCTTCTTCTTCTTCTTCTTCTTCTTCTTTCTTCTTCATCTTTCTTCATCCTTCTTGTTTTTCTTTCTTTTTCTTCTTTCTTCTTTCTTCTTTCTATTCTTTCGTCTTCTTCTTCTTCTTCTTCTTCTTCTTCTTTCTTCTTCTTCTTCTTTCTTCTTTTTTTTCCCTCCTCTTCTAGTTTCTTCTTCTTCTTCTTTCTTCTTTTTCCTTCTACTTCTTTCTCTTTTTTCTTCTTCTTCCCTCTTCTTCTTTCTTCAAATTCTTCACTCATCTTCTTCTTTCTCATTCTTCTTTTCTTGTCTTTTTTTTTTCTTCCTCTTCTTCTTTCTTCTTCTTCTTTCTACTTCGTTCTTCTTCTTCTTTTTACTGCCTTCTTCTTCTTCTTTCTTCTTCTTCTTCTTCATTTTTTTGTTTACCTTCCTCTTCTTTCTTCATGTTTCTTCATTTTCTTTTTCTTTCTTTCTTCTTTCTTCTTCTTTCTTCTTCTTCTTCTTCTTCATCTTCTTCTTCTCCTTCTCTATTTTTCTTCTTCTTCTTCTTCTTCTTCTTCTTCTTCTTCTTTCTTCTTCTTCTTCTTTCATCTTCTTATTATTATTATTATTATTCTTCTTCTTCTCCTTTCATCTCCTTCTTCCTCTCTATCATCTCCTCCTTCTTCTCATATCTTCTTTATTCTTCTTCTATTTTTTTCTTCTTCTTCTTCTTCTTCTTCTTCTTCTTCTTCTTTCTTCTTATTCTTTCTTGTTCTTCTTTCTTGCTCTTGCTTGTTCTTCTTCTCTCTTCTTCTTCTTTCTTCTCCTTCTTTTTCTTTTTTCTCCCTCTTGTTTCCTCTTCTTCTTCCTTCTTCTTTCTTCTTCTTCTCTCTTCTTCTTTTTTTTCTTCTTCTTTGTCTTCTTCTTCTTCTTCTTTCTTCTTCTTCTTTCTTCTTTCTTCTACTTCATCTTTTTCTTCTTCTTCTTTCTTCTACTTTCTTCTTCCTCTTCTTCTTTCTTCTTCTTCTTCTTCTACCTTTTCTTCTTCTTCTTCTTCTTCTTCTTCTTCTTCTTCTTCTTTCTTCATCGTCATTCTTCAATTGTTTTCCTCTTCTTTCTTCTTCTTCATCCTATTTTTCTATCTTCTGCTTCTTCATCATCTTCTCCTTCTTCTTTCCTCTTCTTCTTCCTTGTTCTTCTTTCTTCAGCTTCTTCTTTCTTCTTCTTCTTCCTCCTACTTCCTCTTCTTCTTTTGCCTTCTTCTTCTATCTTGTTCTACTTCTTCATCTTCTCCTTCTTCTTGTTCTTCTTCTTTCTTCTTCTTCTTCTTCCTCTTCTTTCTTCTTCTTCTTCTATCTTATACTTTGTTTTTCTTCCCTCTTCTTCTTTCTTATTCTCTATTTTTCTTCTTCTTTCATCGTCTTCTTTCTTCCTCTTTTTCCTTCTTTTTCTTCTTCTTCTCCTTATTCTTCTTCTTCTTCTTCTGCTTCCTCTTCTTCTTCTTCTTCTTCTTCTTCTGCTTTCTCTTCTTCTTCTTCTTCTTTATTCTTCTACTTAATCTTCTTCTTTCTTTTTTTTCATCTTCTTTTTTCTTTTTTTTCTCTGTTCTTCTTCTTTCTTCTTCTTCGTTTTTCTTCTTCTTTTTCTTCTTCTTCTTCTTCTTCTTCTACATTCTTCTTTTTCTTATTCCTCTTCCTACTTCTACTTCTTCTTTCTTTTAGTTCTTTTTCTTCTTCTTCTTCTTCTTCTTCTTCTTCTTTATTCTTCTTCCTCTTTTTTCTTATTCTTTTAACTTTTCTTCTTCTTCTTCTTCTTCTTCTTCTAGTTCTTCTTTATTCGCCTTCTTCTTCTTCTTCTTCTCCTCTTTCTTTGTTCTTCTTCTTTATTCTTCTTCTTTCTTCTTCTACTTCATCTTCTTCTTCTTCTTCTTTCTTCTTCATCTTTCTCCATTCTTCTTCTCTTCTTCTTCTTTCTTTTTTATATTTCTCCTTCTTCTTCTTTCTTCTTCTTCTTCATCATTTTCTTTCTTCTTCTTCTTCCCTCTTATTATTCTTTTCTCCTTCTCCTTTTCTTCTTTCTTCCTCTCCTTTAGCTTCTTCTTCATCTTCTTCTTTATTCTTCTACTTCCTTCTTGTTTCCTGTACTTCTTCTTTCTTCTTCTTTCTTCCCCTTCTTTTTTCTTCTTCTTCTTTCTAGTGCTTCTTCCTTTTCCTTTTCTCTTTCTTCTTCTTCTTCTTCTTTGTAGTTCTTAAACTTTCTTCTTCCTCTTCTTTCTTCTTTTTCTTCGACTTTTTTTTCTTTCTTCTTGTTCTTTGTCATCTTTTTCTTCTTATTCTTCTTCTTCTTCTTTCTCTTCTTCTTGTTCTTGTTCTTCTTCTTTTTTCTTCCTCTTTCTTGTTCTAATTGTTTCTTCTTCTTTCTTCTTCTTCTTTCTTCGTCATCTTCTTTCATCTTCACCTTCTTTTTCTTTTTTTTTCTTCTTTCTCCTTCTTCTTTCTTCTTCTTCTTCTTTCTTCTTCTTCTTCTTCCTCTTCTTCTTTCTTCTTCTTCTTCTTCATCTTCATCTTCACTCTTCTTCTTCTTCTTTCTTCTTCTTATTCCTTCTTGTACTTCTTTATTTTTGTTCTTCTTCTTCTTCTTCTTTTTCTTTGTCTTCTTCTTCTTCTTCGTCGTCTTTTTCTTCTTCTTCTTCTTCTTCTTCATTCCTCTTCTTCTTTCTTGTTCTTCTTTTTTTTTTTTTTTTTATTCTTTATTCTTATTCTTCTTCTTCTTCTTTCTTCTTCTTCTTTTAATTTCTTCTTCTTCTTTCTTCTTATTCTTCTTTCTTCTTCTTCTTCTTCTTCTATTTCTTTTTTCTTCTTCTTTCTTCTTCTTCTTCCCTCTTCTTTGTCTTTTTTTCTTCTTTCTCCTAACTCTTATTATTATTATTATTATTATTATTATTATTATTATTATTATTATTATTATTATTATTATTATTCTTTTTTCTTCTTCTTCCTCGCTCTCATTGTTCTTTCTTCTTCTTTTTCTTCTTCTTCTTTCTTCCTCTCTTTTATCTTCTTCTTCTTCTTCTTCTTCTTGTTTTCTTCCTTCTTCTTTCTTCTACTTCGTTTATCTTCTTTTTCTTTCTTCCTCTTCCTCTTTCTTCCTCTTTTTCTTCTTCTTTCTTCTTCGTCTTCTTTCTTGTTTTTCTTCTTCATTCTTCTTCGTTATTCTTCTTCTTTTTTCTTCTTCTTTTTAATCTTCTTCTCTTCTTCTTCTTCTTCTTTCTCTTCTTCTTCTTCTTTTCTTCTTCTTCTTCGTCTTCTTTCTTCTTCTTTCTTCTTCTTTCTTCTTCTTCTTTCTTGTTCTAATTCTTTCTTCTTCTTCTGCTTTCTTCTTTTTTTTTCTTCTTCTTTCTTCTTCACCTTCTTTTTATTTTTTCTACTTCTTTCTCCTTCCACTTTCTTCTTCTTGTTTTTTCTTCTTCTTCTTCTTCTTTCTTTTTCTTCTTCTTCATCTTTATTCTTCTTTTTCTTCTTTCTTCTTCTTTTTCTTCTTCTTCTTTATTTTTCTTCTTCTTCTTCTTCTACTTCTTCTTCTTCTTCTTTCTTCTTCTTCTTCTTCGTCTTCTTCTTCAACTTCTTCTTCTTCTACCTTCTACTTCTTCTTACTTCTTCTTCTTTCTTCTTCTTCTTCTTCTATCTTTTTCTCCTTCTACTTCCTCTTCTTCTTCCTCTACTTCTTCTTCATTTTCTTTTTCTTTCCTCTTCTTCTTTCTTGTTCTTATGCTTTCTTCTTCTTTTTAATTCTTCTTCCTTCTTTCTTCTTCATTTACTTTCTTCCTCTTCTTTCTTCTTATTATTCTTTCTTCTTCTTCTTTTCATCTTCTTCTTTTTCTTCTTTTTCTTCTTCTTCTTTATCTTCTTCTTCTTTTTCTTCTTCCTCCTCTTTTTTCTTCTTCTTTTCCTTTCCTTTTCTTTTTCTTGTTCTAATTCTTTCTTCTTCTTCTTTCTTCTTCTTCTTTCTTCTTCTTCTTACTTCTTCTTCTTCTTTCTTCTTCACCTTTTTTTACTTTTTTTTCTTCTTTCTCCTTCTTCTTTCTTCTTCTTTCTCCTTCTTTTTTCTTTTTCTTCTTCATCTTTCTTCCTCTTCTTCTTCTTCTTGTTCTTCTTCTACATTCTTCTTCTTCTTCCTTCTTCTTCTTATTTCTTCTTCTTCTTCTTCTTCTTCTCCTTCATCTTCTTCTTCAACTTCTTGTTCTCCTTCTTCTTTCTCTTCTTTCTTCCTTTTCTTCTTCTTCATCTTCTTCCTTCTACTTCTTCTTCAACCTTCTACTTCTTCTTACTTCTTCTTTCTTCTTCCTCTACATTCTTCTTCTTCTTCCTCTACTTCTTCTTATTCTTCTTCTTCTACTTCTTCTTCTTTCGTCCTCTTCTTCTTTAATGTTCTTATTTTTTCTTCTTTTTAATTCTTCATCCATCTTCTTTCTTCTTCTTCTTCGTCTTTCCTTTTCTTCTTTCTCCTTCCTCTTTTTCCTCTTCTTCTACTTCTTTCTTTCTTCTTCTTTAGTATTCTTTAGTCTTCTTTTATCTTTTTATTCATTCTTCTTTTTCTTTCTTCTTATTCTTCTTCTTCTTCTTCTTCTTCTTCTTCTTCTTTCTTGTTCTCTTTTATCTTCTTCCTATTATTCTTCTTCTTTTTTTTTATTCTTCTTCTTCCACCTTTCTTCTACTTGTTCTTTCTACTTCTATCTTCCTCTTCTTCTTTCCTATTCTTCTTTCTAGTTCTTCTTTCTACTTCTTTTTCTTTCTTTCTTCTTCTTCTTGATACTTCTTCTTTCTTCTTCCTCTTCATTCTCCTTTTTCTTCTTCTTTCTTTTTAATTCTTCTTCTTTTTAATCTTCTTCTTCTCCTTCTTCTTCTTCTTTCTATTCTTCTTCTTGTTCTTCTTCTTCTTCATCCTCTTCTTTCTTCTTCTTATTTCATCTTCTTCTATCTTGTTCTAATTCTTTCTTCTTCTTCTTTCTTCTTCATTTTGTTTTTCTTTTTTCTACTTCTTCTTTCTCCTCCTTCTTCTTCTTCTTCTTTATTTTTCTTGTTCTTATTCTTCTTCTTCTTCTTCTTCTTCTTCTTCTTTTTTGTTGTTATTCTTCGTCTTCTTTTTTAACTTCTTCTTCCTCTTCTTCTTCTTCTTCCTCTTCTTTTTTCTTCTTCTTCTTCTTCTTCTTCTTCCTTCTTCTTACTTCTTATTCTTTCTTCTTCTTTATCTTTTTCTCCTTCTTCTTTGTCTTCTTCTTTTTCTTCTTCTTATTTTCTCTTCTTTTTTCTTGTTATTCTTCTTTATTCTTCTTTTTCATTATTCTTCTACCTTCTTCTTTCTTCTTTTTCTTTCTTCTTCTTTCTTCTTATTCTTCTTTCTTCTTCTTGTTCTATTTCTTTGTTCTTCTTCTTCCTTCTTCTTCGTCTTTCTTTTCTTTCTATCATTCTTCTTTTATTTCTTCTTTCTTCTTAATTCTTCTTCTTTTTAATCTACTTCTTCTCCTTCTTCTTCATCTTCTTCTTCTTCTTCTTCTTTCTATTCTTCTTCTTGTTCTTCTTCTTCTTCTTCTTCTTCTTCTTCCTCTTCTTTATTTTTCTCATTTCTTCTTCTTCTATCTTTTTTCTAATTCTTTCTTCTTCTTCTTTCTATTTCTTCTTTCTTATTCATCTTCTTTTTCTTTTTTCAACTTCTTCTTTCTCCTCCCTTCTTCTCCTTCTTCTTCTTTATTTTTCTTGTTCTTCTTCTTCTTCTTCTTCTTCTTCTTCTTCTTCTTCTTTGTTGTTCTTCTTCGTCTTCTTATTCAACTTCTTCTTCCTCTTCTTCTTCTTCTTTTTCTTCTTCTTCTTCTTCCTTCTTCTTTTTCTACCTTCTACTTCTTCTTACTTCTTATTCTTTCTTCTTCTTTATCTTTTTCTCCTTCTTCGTCTCCTTCTTCTTCTTCTTGTTCTTCTTCTTATTTCCTCTTCTTTTTTCTTATTATTCTTCTTTGTTCTTCTTTTTCATTATTCTTTCATCTTCTTCTTTCTTCTTTTTCTTTCATCTTCTTTCTTCTTTTTCTTTCATCTTCTTTCTTCGTATTCTTCTTTCTTCTTCTTGTTCTATTTCTTTTTTGTTCTTCTTTCTTCTTCTTCTTCCTTCTACTTCGTCTTTCTTTTTCTTCTATCATCTTCCTCTTCTTTCTTCTTCTTTTTTCTTTTTCTTCTTCTTTCTTCTTCTTCTTTCTTCTTCTTCTTTTTTCTTCTACTTCTTTCTTCTTCTTTTACCTTTCTATTTCTTCTCCTTCTTTCTTCTTCATCTTCTTTCTTCTTCTTCTTCTTCTTCTTCTTCTTCTTGCTTCTTCTTCTTTCTTCTTTCTTTTTCTTCTTCTTTCTTCTTCTTGTTTCTTCTTCTTTTTCTTTATTCTTTTTCTTGTTCTTCTTTCTTCTTTTTCATCATCTTCTGCTTCTCCATCTTTTTTCTTCATCTTCCTTCTTTCTTCTTTTTCTTCTTTCTTCTTCTTGTTTCTTCTTCTTCTACTTCATTTTCTTTCTTCTTCTTCATTCTTCTTCTTCTTTCCTCTTCTTCTGCTTTCTTACTCTTTCTTCTTTTTCTTCTTTCTTCTTCTCCTTCTTCTTCTTCTTCTTCATTTCTTTTCTTCTTCTTCTTCCTTCTTCTTTCATCCACTTCTTCTTTCTTCTTCTTCTTCTTTTTTTGCCTTCTTCTTCTTCTTATTTCTTCCTCTTCTTTCTTCTTCTTTCTTCTTCTTTCTACTTCTTCTTCCTTCTTCTTTCTTCTTCGCTTCTTCCTTTTTTTTCTTCTTTCTTCTTCCTCTTCATCCTCCTTTCTTATTTTTCTTCTTCCTTCTTTTTGTTACTTCTTCTTCTTCTTCTTCTTCTTCTTCTGCATTCTTCTTCTTCTTATTCTTCTTCTACTTCATTCTTCTTTTTCTCCTTTCCTCTTCTTCTTTATTCTTCTTCTTCTTCTTCTTCTTCTTCCTTCCTTCCTTCCTCTACTTCTTTCTTTTTCTTCTTTCTTCTACTTCTTCTATCTTTGTGTTCTTCTTCTTTTTCTTCTTCTTCTTCTTCTTCTTCTTCTTCTTTCCCCTTCTTTCTTGTCCTTTCTTTCTTCCTCTTCTTTCTTCTTCTTCCTCTTTCTACTACATCTTTTTTCTACTTCATTCTTCTTTTCCTTCTTCTATTTCTTTATTCTTTTTCTTCTTTCTTCTTCTTCTTGCTTCTTCTTCTTCTTCATTTTTCTTCTTCTTCTTTCTCGTTCCTCTTCTTCTTCTTCTTCTTCTTCTTTCTTCTTCTTCTTCTTCCTTCTTCTTCTTCTTCCTTCTTCTCATTCTTGTTTTAGTTCTTCCTCTTCTTCTTTTTCTTCTTCTTCTTCTTCTTCTACTTCTTCTTCTTCTTCTCCTCCTTCTTCATCTTCTTCTTTCTTCTTTATCTTCCTCCTTTCTTTTTCTTCTTCTTGCTTCTGCATCTTCCTCTTTCTTTCTTCTTCTTCTTCTTCTTTTTCTTTCTTCTTCTTATTCGTCTTCTTCTTCTTTCTTCTTCATTTATCTTATTCGTCTTTCGTCTTATTCTTATTCTTTCTTCCTCTTCTTCTTTCTTCTTCTTCTTTCTACTTCTTCTTTCTTCTTCATTTTCTTTATTCTTCTTTCTTCCCTGTTCCTCTTCTTTCTTCTTCTTCTTTCTTCTTCATCTTCTCTTTTCTTCGTCTTCTTCTTCTTCTTCTTCTTATTTCTTCTTCTTCCTTCTGCTTTCTTCTTCTTCTTTCTTCTTCTTCTTTGTTCTTCACTTTCTTTCTTTCTTCTTCTTTCTTCTTCACTTTCTTTTTTTATTCTTCTTTCATCTTCTTCTTTCTTCTTCATCTTCTTTTTTTGCTTTCTTCATCTTCTTCTTCTCCTTCTTCTTCCTTCTTCTTTCTTCTACCTCTCACTTCTTTGTCTTCTTTCTTCTTCTGTTTCTTTATCCTTCTTCTTCATCTTTCTTCATTCTTCTGCCTTTTTCTTTCTTCTTCTTTTTCTTCTTCTTCTTCATTTTCTTTCTTCTTTTTCTTTCTTCTTCTTCTACTCTGTTATTCCACTTTCTTCTTCTTTCCTGTTCTTCCACTTACTTCTCTTTCTTCTTCTTCTTTTTCTTCTTCTTCCTACTTCTTCTATCTTTTATTTCTTCTTTCTTCTTTTTCTTTCTTCTTCTTCTTCTTTTTCATCTTCTTCTTCTTCTTCTTCTTATTTCTCCATCTTCTTCTTTCTTCATCTTCTTTCTACTTCTTCTTCCTTCTTCTTCTTCATCATCTTTACTCTTCTTTTTTGTTCTTCTGCTTCCTTCTTCTTCTTTCTTCTTCTTCTTCTTCTTTTACTTCCTTCTTCTTTCTTCTTCCTCTTTTGCTTCTTGTTCTTTTTCTTCATCTTCTTCTTCTTCTTCTTCTTCTTCTTCTTCTTCTTTTTCTTCTTCTTGCTCTTCTTTTCCTTCTTTATTCTTCTTCTTCTTCTTCTCTACTTGTTATTCTTCTTATCCTTCGTTATACTTTTTCTTTTTCTTCTTCTTTCTTTTTTCTTCTTCTTATTCTTCCTTGTTCTTCTACTTTCTTCTTCTTCTTTCTTCTTCTTTCTCTTTTTCATGTTCTTCATCTTTGTTTTTCTTCTTTCTTTTGCTACTTCTTTCTTTTTCTTTCTTCCTCTCCATTATCTTCTTCTTTTTCTTCTTATTCTTCTTTTTTTATTCTTCTTCCTTCTTCTTTCTTCCTCTTCCTGTTTCTTCTTCTTCTTTCTAGTTCTTCTACCTTCTTCTCTTTCTTTCTTCTTCTCCTTCTTCATAAATCTTCTTCTTTCTTCTTTCCTGCTTTCTTCTTCTTTTTCTTTTTCATTTTCTTCTCCTTCTTCTTTTTCTTCTTCTTCTTTCTCTTCTTTTTCTTCTTCTTCCTCTTCTTTCTTCTTCTTCTTCTTTCTTGATTTAATTCTTTGTTCTACTTCTTTCTTCTTCTTCTTTCTTCTTCTTTTTCTTTCTTCCTTACCTTCTTTTTATTTTTTCTCCTTTTTTCTCCTTCTTCATTCTTCTTGTTATTCTTCTTTCTTCTTCTTCTTCTTCTTCTTCTTCTTCTACTTCTTCTTCTTCCTCTTTCTTCTACTTCTTCTTCTCCTTCTACATTCTTCTACTTATTTCTTCTTCTTCTTTATTTTTCTCCTTCTTCTTCTTCTTCTTCTTTGTCGTCTTCTTTTCTTCTTCCTTATCTTCATCTTCTTCTTCTACTTCTTCTTTCTTCTTCTTCTTCCTTCTCCTTCTTTCTTCTAATTATTTTCTTTTCTTATTCTTTCTTCTTATTCTTCTTCTTCTTCTTCTTCCTCTTTCTTCTTCATCTTTCTTCTTTCTTTTTCTTCTTCTTTCTTATTCTCATTCTTCTTTTACTTCTTTCTTCTTCTTCTTCTTTCTTATACTTCTTCATCTTCTTCTTTTTCTCCTTCTTCTTCTTCCTTCTACTTTCTTCTTCTTTTTTCTTTGTCTTCTTTCTTCGTCTTCTTTCTTCTTCATCTTTCTTTTATCTTCTTCTTCTTCTTCTTCATTTTCTTTCTTCTTCTTTCCTCTCTTCTTCTTTCTACTTCTTTCTTCTTCCTCTTCTTCTTCTTTCTTCTTCTCCCTCTTCTTATTCTTCTTCTTTTTTCTTCTTCTTCCTTCTTCTTTCTTCCACTTCTTCTTTCTTACTCTTCTTCTTTCGTCTACTTCTTCTTATTTCTTCCTCTTATTCTTTCTTCTTCTTCTTTCTACTTTATTCCTTTTTTTCTTCTTCTTCTTCATCCTTCTTCTTGTACTTTCTTCTTCCTCTTCTTTCTTCTTCTATCTTCTTTTTCTTCTTCATTCTTCTTCTTTCTTCTTCTTTTTTTTCTTCTTCTTCTTCTTTTTCTTCTTCTTTTTCTTCTTCTTCTTTCTTCTTCCTGTTCCTCTTCTTCTTCATTTTTCTTCTTTGTCTTTCTTCTTCTTTCTTCTTCTTCTTCTTTAATTTTTTAATTCTTCTTGTTCTTCTTTCTTCTACTTCTTCTTCTATCTTTTAATTCTTCTTGTTCTTCTTTCTTCTTCTTCTTCTTCTTCTTCTTCTTCTTTCTTCTTCTTCTTCTTCTTCTTCTTTCTTCTTCTTCTTCTTCTTCTTCTTCCTTCTTCTTCTTCTTTCTTCTTCTTTGTTCTTCTTCTTCTTCTCTATTCTTCCTCTCAATCTTTTTCTTCTTCATCTTCTTTCTTCATCTTCTTTCTTCTACTTCTTCCATCAAATTCTTCTATTTCTTTTCTTTTTTCTTCTTTCTTTCGCCTTCTTTTTATTTCCTCTTTTTTATTCTTCTTCTTTCTTCTACTTCTTCTGTCTTCATCTTTTTCTTTTTTTTTTCTTCTTCTTTCTTCTTCTTCCTCCTTCTTTCTTCTTCTTTCTTCTTTCTTCTTCTTCCTCTTCTTCTTAATCTTTTTCTACTTCTTGTTATTCTTCTTGTTTTTCTTTCTTCTTATTCTTCTTCTTCTTCTTTGTTCTTCATCTTCATTTTCTTCTTCTTCTTCTTCTTTCTTCTTCTCTTCTTCTCCTTCTTCTTCTTCTTCTTTCTTCTTCTTCTTCTTCTTCTTCTACTACTTCTTCTCCCTTCTTTTTTTTTCTTTATCTTCTTCAATTTTCTTCTTCTTTCTTCCTCTTCTTTGTACTTCTTCTTTCTTTTTCTACTTCTTCTTATTCTTCTTCTTCTTCTTTTTAGTTCTTCTTCTTCTTCTTCTTCTTCTTCAATTTCTTCTTTTTCTTCTTTGTTCTTCTTCTTCTTTCTTCTTCTTCATCTTCTTCTTTGTTTTTCTTCTTCTTCTTCTGATTCTTTTTCTTCTCTTTCTTGTTTTTTCTTTTGCTTCTTCTTTTGCTATCCTCTTCTTCTTCTTTAATCATCTTTTTTCTCTTTATTTTTCTTCTTTCTTCTTCTTCTTCTTCTTCTTTCTTCTTCTTCTTCTTCTTCTTCTGCTTTCATTTTCTTCTTCTTATTTCTTCTTCTTCTTTCTTGTTCTTTTCATCTTCTTCTTTCCCTTCTTTTTCTTCCTTCTTCTTTCTTCTTCTTCTTTCTTCATCTTCTTCTACTTCTTTCCTATTCATCTTTCTTCTTTCTTCTTCTTCTTCTTTCTTCTTTTCCTTTCTTCTACTTCTTCTTTCTTATTCTTCTACTTCATCTTCTTTCCTCTTCTTTCTTCATCTTCTTCTTCTCCTCCTTCTTCCTTCCCTTCTTCGTGTTATTCTTTTTTCTTCTTCTTCCTCCTTCTTTCTTGTACTTCATCTATCTTGCTCCTCTTCTTTTTCTTTTTTGGTCTTCTTCTTCTTATTTCTTCCTCTTCTTCTTTCTACTTCTTATTTCTACTTCTTCTTCCTTCTTCTTCTTCTTCCTTCTTCTTCTTCTTTCTTCTTCCTCTTCTTTCTTCTTCTTTCTTATTTTTCTTCTTCTTCTTTCTTCTTCTTCTTTCTTCTTCTTCTTTCTTCTTCCTCTTCTTTCTTCTTCTTTCATATTTTTCTTCTTATTTCTTCTTCTTCTTCTTCTTCTTCTTCATCATCATCTCTTCTTCTTCTACATTCT
>CM043872.1:10864169-10886669 GCA_023846275.1 Vanilla planifolia | reverse complement strand
CTTCTTTTTTCTTCTTCTTTCTTCTTCTTGTTCTTTTTTCTTCTTCTTCTTCTTTTCCATTCTTCTTTGTATTCATCTTCTTCTTCTTCTTTCTTCTTCTTCTTCCTCCTAAATTCTTCTCTTCTTCTTCTTATTGTTATTTTCTATTCTTTTTTCTTCTTCTTCTTTCTTCTTCTTCTTTCTTCTTCTTCCTTCTTCTTCTTTCTACTTTTTCTTTCTTCTCCTTCTTCTTCTTTTTTGTTCTTCTTCTTCCTTATTCTCTCCTCTCATTTTCTTTCTTCTCTTCTTTTCTCTTCTTCTTTCTTCTTCTTCTTCTTCTTCTTTCTTCATCTTTCCTCTTTTTTTACTTCATCTTTCTGCTTCTTCTTCTTCTTCTTCTTCTTCTTCTTTCTTCATCTTTCTTCTTTTTTTTACTTCTTTCTTCTTCTTCTTCTTTCTTCTTAAACTTCTTTCTCTTTTTTCTTCTTCATCATTTTCTTCTTCGTCTTCTTTGTGCTTCTTTTTCTTCCTTCTTCTTCTTCTACTACTTCTTCTTTCTTCTTCTTCTTCTTCTTTCTTCTTCTTCTACTACTTCTTTCTTCTTCATCTTTCTTCATTCTTCTTCTTCTTCTTTCTTCTTTCTTCTTCTTCTTCTTCTTCTGCTTTCTTATTCTTCTACGACATTTTCTTTCTTCTGATTCTTTTTTCTTTTTCTTTCGTATTCTTCTTCTTTCTTCTTCTTTCTTCCTCTTCTTCTTTCTTTATCTCCTTATTTCTTCTTCTTCTTCTTCCTTCTTCTTACATCTTTTTTCGTCTTCTTCTTCCTTTTATTCCTCCTATTCTTCTTTCTACTTCTTCTTTCTACTTCTTCTTCCTTCTTCTTCCTTCTTCTTCTTCTTCTTCCTTCTTCTTTCTTTAACCTCTTCTTTCTTCTTCTTTCTTCTTTTTCTTCTTCTTTCTTCTTCTTTCTTCTTCTTTCTTCTTCTTTCTTCTTCTTCTTCATCTTCTTCTCCATCTACTCTTTCATTCTTCTTCTTCTTCCTCTTCTTCTTCTTCATTCTTCTTCTTCATCTTTCTTCTTCTACTTCTTTCTTTATCTTCTTCTTATTCTTCTTATTCTTCTTCTTCTCCCTTCTTCTTCTTTTTCTTCTTCTTCTTCAACTTTTTCTTCTTCTCCCTTCTTCTTTTTCTTCTTCTTCTTCAACTTTTTCTTCTTCTCCCTTCTTCTTCTTTTTCTTCTTCTTCTTCAACTTTTTCTTCTTCCTCTTCTTCTCCATCTTTCATCTTCTCCTTCTTCTTCTTCTTCTTCTTCTTCTTCTTCCTTCTTTTTGTTCTTTTCCCTTCTTCTTTGTTCTTCTTCTTCTGTCATTTTCTTCTTCTTCTACTTTTTCTTCTTCTTCTTCTTCTTTCTTCTTTTTCTTCTTTCTTCTTCTTCATTCTTCTTCTTCCTCTTTCTTCTTCTTATTCTTCTTGTATTTCCTTTTTCCTCCTCTTTTTTTTGCTTCTTCCTTTTCTTTCTTCTTCTTTTTTCTTCTTCTTTTTTCTTCTTCCTTTTCTTCTTCTTCTTTTTCTTCTTTTTCTTCTTCTTCTTTCTTCTTCTTCTTCCGTCTTTTTCTTCTCCTTCTTCTTTGTTCTCTTCCTTCGCCTTTTCTTCTTTTTTCTTCTTCTTTTTCTTCATCTTTCTCTTTTTTCTTCTTCAACTTTCTTCTTTCTTTTTCATCTTCTTTTTTATTCTTCTTTCTTCTTCTTGTTCTTTTGTCTTCTTCTTCTTCTTCTTTTCTTTTCTTCATTGTCTTCATCATCATCTTCTTCTTCTTCTTCCTTCTTCTTTTTCCTAATTTCATCTTCTTCTTCTCTCTTCCTCTTCTTTTATCTACTAATTTTTGTGTCTTCTTCTTCTTCTTCTTCTTTCTTCTTCTTCTTCTTTCTTCTTTTTTTTTCTTATTGTCCTTCTTACTTATTCATTTTCATTCTTCTTCTTCTTCCCACTGTTTCTTCTTTCATCATCTTCCTTATTTTTCTTCTTTCTTCCCTCCTTCTTCATCTTATTCTTGTTCATCTTCTTCTTCTTCTTCTTCTTCTTCTTCTTCTTCAAATTCTTCTTGTTCTTCTTTCTTCTTCTTCTTCTTCTTCTTCAGTTGTCTTTGTCTTCTTTATTCTTCTTCTTGCTTCTTCTACTTCTTTCTTTTCTCCTTCCTTTCTTCTTCTTTTTCTTCTTTCTTCCTCTTCTTCTTCCATATTCGTCTCTCTACTTCTTCTTCCATCTTGTTGTTTCTTCTTCTTTTTCCTTCTTTCTCTTTGTTCTTTTTCTTCTTTCTTCTTTCTTCTTTTTCTTTCTTCTTCTTCTTCTTGTTCTTCTTTTTCTTCTTCTTCTTCAAGTTCTTCATCTTCTTCTTTCTTTCTTTCTTCTTCTTCTTCTTCAAGTTCTTCATCTTCTTCTTTCTTCTTCTTCTTCTTCTTCTTCTTCTACTTCTTTCTTTCTCTTCTTCTTCTTCTTCATTCTTCTTCTTCTTCTTTCTCCTTCTTTCTACTGTTTCATTCTTTATCTTCTTCTTCTTCTTCATCCACTTGTTATTCTTCTAATTCTTCTTCTTCTTCTTCTTCTCTTTTCTTCTTCATCTTCTTCTACTTCTTCTTCATCCACTTCTTATTCTTCTAATTCTTCTTCTTTTTCTTCTTCTTCTCTTTTCTTCTTCATCTTCTTCTTCGTCAACATCTTATTCTTCTTCTTACTTCTACTTCTTCTTCTTCTTCTTCTTCTTCTTCCTTCTTCTTCTTCTTTTCTCTTCTTCTTCTTCTTCTTCTCCTTTCTTCTTCTTCCTTCTTCTACTTCTTCATTCTTCTACTTCTTCTTCCTCTTCTTCTTTTTCTTTTTCTTCTTCTACTTTCGAAAAAGAAACAAAAAGAAGAAGAAAGACCAAAAAAAGGAAAATAGAATGAGAAGAAAGAAGAAGAAGAAAGACGAAGAAAAAGAAGCATGAAAAAGAAAGAAGAAGAAGAAGAAGAAGATGAAGATGAAGAAGAAAGAAGAAGAAAAAGATAGAAAAATGAACAAGAAGAAGAAAAAGAAGAAGAAAGAAAGAGAAGAAGAAAGAAGAAAAAGAAAGATGACGAAGAAGAAAGAAGGAGAAGAAGAAGAATGAAGATGAAAGAAGATGATGCAGAAGAAGAAGAAAATGGTGATGAAAAACAAAGAAGATGAAAGAAGAAGAAAAAGAAAGAAAAACAAAAAAGAAGAAAAAGATTGAAGAAAAAGATGAAAAAAGAAGAAGCAGAAAAAAGTAGAAGAAAGACGAAAAAATGCAAGAAGAGGAAGAAGAAGAAGAAGAAAAAGAAGAAGATGATGATGAAGAAGAAGAAGAAGATGGAGAAGAGGAAAGTAGAAGAAAAAGAATGATGAAGAATAAAGAAGAAAAAGAATAAAAAACTAGGTACAAGAAGAAGAAGAAAGAAGTAGAAAAAGAAGAAAAGGAAGAACGAAGAAGAGGATGAAGAAGAAGCAAAAGAAAGTTTAAGTATAAGAAAAATAAGAAAGAAGAAATGGAAGAGCAAAGAAGAAGAAGAAGAAGAAGATAAAGAAGAAGAAAGTTTAAAGAGGAAGAGAAGAAGAAGAAAAAGAAGAAAAAGAAGAAGAATAAGAAGAAGTAGAAGAAGACTTAAGAAGAAGAAGAAGAAGAAGAAGAAGAAAGAAGAAGAAAGAAGAAACACAAAAGAGAAGAAGAAGAGGAATAAGAAGAGGAAGAAGAAGAGGAAGAAGAAGAAGAAGATGAAGAAGAAGAAGAAGAAGAAGAAAAAAGGATGAAGAAGAAGAAGAAATAATAGAAAAAAAGAAGAAGATGAAAAAGAAAAAAGAAGAAAGAAGAAGAAGATAGAAGCAGCGAAAAGATGAAGAAGAAGACAGAAGAAGAAAAACAACAAGAAAAAGAAGAGGAACGAGAAGAAGAGGAAGAAGGAAGAGAAGAAGAAAAAAGAAAAAGAAAGAAGAATGAAAAAGGAAAATTATTTCTATTTCTTCTTCTTTCTTCTTCTTCTCCTTCTTCTTCTTCTTCTTCTTTCATCGCCTTCCTCTTTCTTCTTCTTCTTTTTGTTTCTACTTCTTGTTTATTCCTCTTATTCTTCCATCCTCTTCTTTCTTCTCCTCTTCTTTCTTCTTCTTTCTTCTTTTTCTTCTTCTTTATTCTTCTCTTTCTTCTTCTTCTTCTTCTTCTTCTTCTTCTTCTTCTACTTCTTTTTATTCTTGTTCTTCTTTCTTCTTGTCCTTCTTGTTCTTCTTTCTTTTTCTTTTTCTTCTTCTTTCTTCTTCTTTTCTTCTTCGTCTTTCTTTTTCTCCTACTTCTTTCTTCTTCTTTTTCTTTCTTCTCTTCTTTCTTCTTTTTCTTCTTACCCTTCGTTCTTCATTCTTCTTCTTCTTCTTCCTCTTCTTCTTCTTTTTCTTCTTCTTCTTCCTTTTCTTCTTGTTCTTCTTCTTTCTTCTTCTTCTTTCTTATTCTTCTTCCTTCTTCTTTCTTCTTTTTCTTCTTACCCTTCGTTCTTCGTTCTTCTTCTTCTTCTTCCTCTTCTTCTTCTTCTTCTTCTTCTTCTTCCTTTTCTTCTTATTCTTCTTCTTTCTTCTTCTTCTTTCTTATTCTTCTTCCTTCTTCTTTCTACTTCTTCTTTTTGCTTTTTCTTCTCTTTGTCTTCTTCCTCTTCTTCCATATCCTTTTCTTCTTCCTCTTCTTCTTCTTCTCCTTCTTAACTTTTCTTCTACTTCCTTCTTTCTTCTTCCTCTTTCTTCTTCATCTTCTTGATTCTTCTTCTTCTTCTTCTTCTTCTTTCTTCTTCTCTTCTTCTTCTTTTTCTTCTTCTCCTTCTTTCTTCTTTTCTTTCTTCTTCTACTTTTTCTTTTTCTTCTTCCTTCTTCTTTCTACTTCATTCTTCTTCTTCTCCTTTCTTCTCCTTCATTGTTCTTCTTCATTGTTCTTCTTCTTTTTTCTTCTTCTTTTTCTTCCTCTTTTTCTTCTTCTTCTTCTCTTTCATCTACTTTCTTCCTCTTCTTCTTGTTCTTCTTTCTTCTTCTTCTTTCTTCTTCTTTTTCTTCCTTCTTTTGTCTTTCTTCTTCTTTCTTCTTGTTCTTCTTCTTCTTCTTGTTCTTCTTCTTCTTTTTCATCTTCTTCTTTTTTTCTTATTCTTCTTTTTTATTCTTTTTCTTCTTCTTTTGATTTTTCTACTTCCTATTATTTTTCTTGTACTTCTTCTTTTTCTTCTTCTTTCTTCTTCTTCTTCTTTCTTCTTCTACTTCTTTTTCTTCTTCTTTCTTCTTCTTCTTTTACTTCATCGTGTTTCTTCTTCTTTTGTTCTTCATTCTCTTTCATCTTCTTTCTTCTTCATCTTCTTTTTTCTTACCCTTTTTCTTCTTTTTCTTCATCAATCTACTTCTTCCTCTTTCTTCTTTCTTTTTCTTATTGTTCTTCTTTTTTCTTCTTCTTCTACATCATTCTACTTTTTCTTCTTCTTCATGATCTTCTTCTTCTTCTTCTTCTTCTTCTTCTTCTTCTTTCTTCTTCTTCTTCTTCTTCTACTTCATCTTCTTCTTATACTTCTTATTATTATTCTTTTTCTTCTACTACTTCTTTCTCCTTTCTTCTTCTTCTTCCTTCATCTTCTTTATTATTTTTCATTCTTCTTCTTCTTCTTTCTCCTTTCTTCTTCTTCTTCCCTCTTTTTCTTTATTGTTTTGCATTCTTCTTCCCCTTCTTTCTTCTTCTTCTTCTATCTTCTTCTTCTACTTTCTTCTTCATTCTTCTACTACTTTCTTCAACTTCTTTCTTCTTCTTCTTCTTTCTTACTCTTCCTCTTCTTCTTCTTCCTCTTCTTCTTCTTCTTCTTCTTCTTCTTCTTCTTCTACTTCTTGTTATTCTTCTTTATTTTTATTTTTCTAGTTCTTTCATTTTCTTCTTCTTCTTTCTTCTTTTTCTTTGTACTTCTTCTTTCTTCTTCTTTGTCTTACCTTTTCTTCTTGTTCTTCTTCCTTTTCTTCTTCTTTCTTCTTCTTCTTCTTCTTCATTCTACTTCTTCTTTCTTCTTCTTTTTCCTTCTTCTCCTTCATCTTCTTCTTCTTCTTTGTTCTTTTACTTCTTTTTCTTCTTCTTCTTTAGTCTTCTTTTTCTTCTCCTTTCTTCTTCTTCTTTCTTCTTCTACTTCTTTCTTTTCTCCTTCTTTTCTTCTTTTTTTTCTTCTTTCTTCCTCTTCTTCTATCATATTCTTCTCTCTACTTCTTCTTCCATCTTGTTCTTTCTTCTTTATCTTTCTTCTTTTTCTTTGTTCTTTTTCATCTTTGTCTTCCTCTTTCTTTTTTTTTCTTCTTCTTCTTCTTCTTCTTCTTCTTCTTGTTCTTCTAATTCTTCGTCTTCTTCTTTCTTCTTCTTCTTCTTCTTCTACTTCTTTCTTCTTCTTCTTCTTCTTCAATCTTTTTCTTCTCCTTTCTCCTTCTTCTTTCCACTATTTTGTTCTTTATCTTCTTCTTCTTCTTCATCATCATCTTCTTCTTCTTTTTCTTCTTCTTCTTCTTCTTCTTATTCTTCTTCTCCTTTTTCCTTCTTCTTCTTCCTCTTCAACATCTTCTTCTTGTTCTTCTTCTTCTTTCTTCTTTCTTCTTCTTCTTCTTTGTTCTCGTTCTTCTTTTCTCTTCTTCTTCTTTTTCTTCTTCTTCCTCTTTTTTCTTCTTCTTCATTCTTCTACTTCTTGTTTCTTCTACTTCATTCTTCTTCCTCTTCTTCTTCTTCTTCTTCTTCTTCTACTTTTGAAAAAGAAACAAAAAGAAGAAGAAAAAGAAGGAAACAAAAAATGAAAAAGAAGAAGAAGAAGATAGTAGACGAAGAAGAATTAAACGAAAAAGAAAAGAAAAAGTAGAAGAAGAATAAAGAAGAATTGAAAGAATGATTAGAAGAAGAAGAAGAAGAAGAAGAACATGGCCAAGAAGAAAACCAGAAAGAAGATGAAGAAGCAAAAGAAGAAGAAAGTTGAAGAAGAAGAAAAAGAAAATTGAATAAGAAGAAGAAGAATTAGAAAAAAAAAGTAGTAGAAGAACAAGAAAGACAAAGAAGAAGAAGAAGAAGAAGTAGAAGAAGAAAAATTGAGAAGAAGAAGAAGATGAAAGAAGAAAAAGAACAAGTGGAAAGAAGCAGAAAGAAGAAAGAAAAGGAAAAAGAAGAATAAGAAGAAGAAACAAAAGAAGAAAGGGAAGAATAAGAAGAAGAAAAAAAGAAGAAAAATAAGAAGAAGTAAAAGAAGAAGAAGAAGAAGAAGAAAAAGAGGAAGAAGAAAAAGAAGAAGAAAGAAGAAAGACAAAATGATTGAAGAAGAAGAAGTAGAAGAAGAAGAAGAAGAAGAAAAAAAAAACCAGTAGATGAAGAAGAAGATGATGAAAAAAGTAGAAGAAAGAATAAGAAGAAGAACAAAGAAAAAAGAAGAAGAAGAAATAAGAAAAAAGAAGAAGAAGAATAAAGAAGAAGAAGAAAGAAGTAGAAGAAAGAAAGAGAAGAAGAAAGAAGAAAAAGAAAGACGACGAAGAAGAAAGAAGAAGGAGAAGAAGAAAAAAGAAGATGATGCAGAAGAAGAAGAAAATGATGATGAAAAACAAAGAAGTTGAAAGAAGAAGAAAAAGAAAGAAAAACAAAAAAGAAGAAAAAGATTGAAGAAAAAGAAGAAAAAAGGTGGAAGTAAAAGAAAGAAGAAGAAAGACAAAAAAAGCAAGTAGAGGAAGTAAAAGAAGGAAAAGAAGAAGAGGAAGATGAAGAAAAAGAAGAAGAAGGTGGAGAAGAAGAAAGTAGAAGAAAAAGAAAGATGAAGAATAAATAAGAAAAAGAGTAAAGAACCAGGTAGAAGAAGAAAAAAGAAGTAGAAGAAGAAGAAAAGGAATAACGAAGAAGAGGAAGAAGAAGAAGTAGAAGAAAGTTTAAGTAGAAGAAGAATAAGAAAGAAGAAATGGAAGAGCAAAGAAGAAGAAGAAGAAGAAGAAGAAGAAGAAGAAAGAAAGAAAGAAAAAGAAGAAGAAAGTTGAAGAGGAAGAGAAGAAGAAGAAGAAGAAGAAGAATTAAGAAGAAGAAGAAGAAGAAAGAAGAAACACAAAAGAGAAGAAGAATTCATCTACTTCTTCTTTCTTCTTGATCTTCTTCTTCTTCTTCTTTCTTCTTCTTGTTTCTTATTCTTCTTTCTTCTTTTTCTTCTTCTTTGTCTTCTTCTACTTCTTCATTTTCTTCTTCTTCTTCTTCTCCTTCTTAACTTTTCTTCTTTTACTTCTTTCTTCTTCCTCTTTCTTCTTCTTCTTCTTCTTCTTCATTCTTCTTCTTCTTCTTCTTCTTTCTTCTTCATGTTTCTTATTTCTTCTTCTTCTTCTTTCTTATTCTTCCTTCTTCTTATTCTTGTTCTTGTTCTTCGTCTTCTTCTTCTTTATTCTTCTTCTTTCTTCTTTCTTCTTCTTCTATTTCTTCTTTTTCTTATTCCTTCTTCTTCTTTCTCTTCATTCTTCTTTTTTTCCTTTCTTCTTCTTTATTGTTCTTTTTTTTCTTCTTCTTTTCTTCCTCTTTTTCTTCTTCTTCTTCTCTTTCATCTACTTTCTTCCTCTTCCTCTTCTTTTTCTTCTTTCTTCTTCTTTCTACTTCTTTTTCTTCCTTCTTCTTCTTCATCCATCTTTCTTCTTCTTTCTTCTTCTTCTTCTTCTTCTTCTTCTTTTACATCTTCTTTTTTCTTCTTCTTCTTCTTTTTTATTCTTTTTCTTCTTCTTCTGATTTTTTTACTTCCTATTATTTTTTTTATACTTCTTTCTTCTTTTCTTCTTCTTCTTCTTTTTCTTCTTCTGTCTTCTTCTTCTTCTTCTTCTTTCTTCTTCTACTTCTTTTTCTTCTTCTTCTTTCTTCTTCTTCTTCTACTTCATCGTGTTTCTTCTTTTTTTTCTGCTTCATTCT
Organism: Vanilla planifolia; assembly: GCA_023846275.1. Lineage (NCBI taxonomy): Eukaryota > Viridiplantae > Streptophyta > Magnoliopsida > Asparagales > Orchidaceae > Vanilla > Vanilla planifolia. The sequence goes on along the minus strand of CM043872.1, from coordinate 10,877,748 downwards.
CTTTGATCTTCTTTCTTCTTCATCTTCTTTTTCCTTACCCTTCTTCTTTTTCTTCTTTAATCTACTTCTTTCTTCTTCCTTTTTCTTATTGTTCTTCTTTTTTCTTCTTCTTCTACATCATTTTACTTTTTCTTCTTCTTCATCATCATCATCTTCTTCTTCTTCTTCTTCTTTCTTCTTCTTCTTCATCATCTTCTACTTCATCTTCTTTGCAAACTTCTTCTTCTTATTATTATTCTTTTTCTTCTACTACTTCTTCTATCTCCTTTCTTCTTCTTCTTTCTTCGTCTTCTTTATTATTTTTCATTCTTCTTCTTCTTCTTTCTTCTTCTTCCTTCTCCTTTCTTCTTCTTCTAACTTCTTTTTCTTTATTATTTTTCATTCTTCTTCCTCTGCTTTCTTCTTCTTTTACCTTTCTTCTTCTACTTTCTTCTTCATTCTTCTTTTACTTCTTTCTTCATTTTCTTTCTTCTTCCTCTTCCTCTTCTTCTTCTTCTTCCTGTTCTTCTTCTTCTTCTTCTACTTCTTGTTCTTCTTCTTTATTTTTATTTTTCTACTTCTTTCATTTTCTTCTTCTTTTTCTTTGTACTTCTTCTTTCTTCTTCTTTCTCTTTCCTCTTCTTCTTCTTCTTCTTCCTTTTGTTCTTCTTTCTTCTTCTTCTTCTTCTTTTTCTTCTTCATTCTACTTCTTCTTTCTTCTTCTTTTTTCTTCTTCTCTCTCATCTTCTTCTTCTTCTTCTTCTAGTTCTTCTTCTTTATTCTTCTACTTCTTATTCTTCTTCTTCTTCATCTTCATCTTCTTCTTCTTCTTCTTCTTCTTCTTCTTTTTGTACTTCATTTTTTCTTTCTTCTTCTTCTTCATCTTCTTCTTCCTTCTTTCTTGTTCTTCTTTCTTCTTCTTCTTCTTCTTTCTTCTTTCTTCTTAATATTTCAACTTTCTTCTTCTTCTTCTTCTTCTTCTTCTTTCTTCTTCTTTCTTCTTCCTCTTCTTCCTTCTTCTTCTTTTTCATTTTGTTTCTTCTTCTTCGTCCATCTCTTTTCTTCTTGTTCCCACTTCTTCTTCTTCCTTCTTCTTTTTCATTTTCTTTCTTCTTCTTCTTCATCCATCTCTTTTCTTCTTATTCCCTCTTCTACTTTCTACTTTTTTTCCTTCTTTCTTCTTCCTCTTTTTTTTCTCTTCTATTTCTTTTTTCTTCTTCGTCTTCTTCTTTCTTCTTCCAAGTCTTTGTTCTTTTTTCTTCTTTCTTCTTTTTTCTTTTTTCTTCATCATCTTTCTCTTCTTCTTCTTCTTCTTCCCTTCTTCTTTTTGTTCTTCTTCTTCTTCTTCTTTATTCTTCTGGGTCTTCTTAAGCTTCTTTCTTTTTCTTCTTCTTCTTCTTTCTTCTTTTTCTTTCTTGTTCATTCGTCTTCCTCATCTTACTTCTTTTAATTCTTCTTCTTCATTCTGCTTCATCTTTCTCCTTCTACTTAATTCTTTTTCTTCTTCTTCTTCTTCTACTACTACTTCGTCTTCTTCTTCTCTCTTTATTTTCCTTCTTATTCTTCTTCTTGTTAATTCTTGTTCTTGCTTTTTCTTCTTCTTCCTTCTTCTTCTTCTTTCTTCTTCTTCTTCTTCTTCTTCTACTTCTTCTTCTTTTTTCTTCTTCTTCTTCTTCTTATTCTTCTTCTTCTACTTCCTCTTCTTCACTCATCTTTTTCCTTCTACTTTTTCTTTCTTCTTCTTCAGTTTCTTCTTCTTTCTTCTTCATCTTTCTTCTTTCTTTTTCTTCTTCTTTCTTCTTCTTATTTCTTCTTCTATTACTTCCTCCTTCTTCTTCATTTTCTTTCTTCTTCTTCTTCCCTCTTCTTCTTCATACTTCTTCATTCGTTTTTGCCTTATTTCTTCTTCTCCTACTCCTTCTTCTTCCACCTCTTCATCTTTCTTCTTCTTTCATCTACTTGATTCTTCTATTTCTTCTTTATTCTTCTTCTTTCTTGTTCTTCTTTTTTCGTCTTCTTCTTCTTCTTCTTTCTTCCACCTCTTCTTCCTTCTTCTTTCTACTTCCTCTTCTATCTTCTTCTTGTTTCTTCTTCTACTTCTTTCTTCTTCCTCTTCTTTTTCTTTCTTCTTATTCATCTTCTTCTTCTCGTTCTTCTTCTTCCTTCTTCTTTCTTCTTTTCTTTCATCTTCGTCTTCGTACTTCTTCTTCTTCTTTCTCCCTCATCTTTCTTCTTTATTATTCTTGCTCTTTCTATTTCTTCTTTATTCTTCTTCTTCTTTTTTGTTGTTCTTCTTCTTCAATTTCTTTCTTCTTTCTTTCTTCTTCTTCTTCCCCTTTCTTCTTCTTTTTTCTTCTTTCTACTTCTTCTTTCTTCTTCTCCTTCTTCTTTCTTCCACTTCCTTTTTATTCTTTGATCCTCTTCTTCTTCTTGTTACTTCCTCTTCTTCTTTCTTCTTCTTCTTATTACTTCTTACTTCTTCTTTTGTTTTCTTCTTCTACTACTTTCTTCTTCTTCTTACTTCTTCTTCCTCTTCTTTCATCTTACATCTTTTTGTTCTTCCATCTTTTTTTTTCGTCTTCTTCTTCTTCTTCCTCTTTATTCTTCTTCTTCTTATTATTTCTTCCTATTCTTCTTTCTTCTTCTTCATATAACTGCTTGCTTCTTCTTCTTCTCTCTTCTTCTTCTACATTCTTCTTCTTCTTCTTTCCTCTTATTTCTCATTTTTGTTCTTCTTTATTCTTCTTTCTTCTTCTTATTCTTCTTCTTCTTCTTCCTCTTCTTTTTCTTCTTCCTCTTCTTCTTCTTTCTTCTTTTTCTTCTTCTCTTCTTCTTCTTCTTCTTTATTCTTCTTCTTTATTCTTCTTCTTTTACTTTCTTCTTCTTTCTTCTTCTTTTTCTTCTTTCTTCTTCTTCTTCTTCTTCTTCTTTCTTCTTCTTCTTCTTATTCTTCTTCTTCTTCATCTTCAAATTCTTCTTCTTTCTTCTTCTTCTTTCTTCTTCTTCTTCTTCTTCTTCTTCTTCTTCTTCTTTCTTCTTCTTGTTCTTCTTTTTCTTTGATTTTCTTTTCATTTTCTTCTTCTCCTTCTTCTTCTTCCTTCTTCTTTCCACTTTTTCTTCTTTCTTCTTCTTCTTCTTCTTCATTCTTCTTCTACTTCTTTCTCCTTCTTCTTTCTTTTACTTTTTCTTTTTTCTTCTTCTTCTTTTTCTTCTTCTTCTTCTTCTTTTTCTTGCTTCTTCTACTTCTTCTTCAACTTCTACTTCTTCTTTCTTCTTCTTCCTCTTCTTTTCCTTCTTCCTTCTCCTTCTTCCTTCTCCTTCTTCTTTTCTCATCTTCTTTCTTTTTCTTCTTTTATCTTTTTATTCTTCCTCTTCTTCTTCTCTTTCCCATTCTTCTTTCTTGTTCTTCTTCTTTCTTCTTCTTAATTCTTCTTTCTTCTTCTCCTTCTATTTCCTTTTTCTTTTTCTTCTTTCTTTTTCTTCCTTCTTCTTCTTTTGTCTACTTCATCTTTCTTTTTCATTTTCTTTTTTCTTCTTCATCTTTCTACATCATCTGCCCTCTTCTTCTTCTCTCTTGCTCATTTTCTTTCTCCTTTTTTCTTCATCATCTACCCTCTTCTTCTTCTTTCTTCTTCTTTCTTCTTCTTCTTCTTTCATCTTCCTCTTCTTCTTCCTCTTCTTTTTCTTCTTCTTTCTTCTCCTTCTACATTTTTTCTCCTTCCTCTTTCTTTTTCTTCTTCTTCTTCTTCTTTCTTCTCCATCTTTCTTTTTTCTTCTTCTTCTTTCTTCTTCTTTTTTCAACTTCCTCTTCTTCTTCTTTTTCTTTCTCCTTATTCTTCCTCATCTTCCTCTTCTTCTTCTTCTTCCTTCTTCCATCTTCTTCTTCTTCCTTCATTGTCTTTCTTCTGCTTCCTCTTCTTCTTTCCTTTTGATCTTTCTTCTTTCTTTTTCTTCTTCTTTTTTCTTCTTCTTTCTTCTTTTTCTCATTTCTTCTTCTTCATTTTCTTTCTTCTTTGTATTTCTTCTTGTTCTTAACTCTTCTTCTTCTTCTTCTTCTTCCTCTTCTTCTTCTTCTTCTTCCTTCTTTTCCTTTTTCTTATTCTTCTTTTTTTTTCTTCTTCTTCCTTCTTCTGCCTCCTCTTCTTCTTCTTCTTCTTCTTTGTTCTTCTTCTTCTTGCTTCTTCTTTTTTCATCTACTTCTTCGTTCTTCTTCTTCTTTTTTCGTCTTCTTCTTCTCTTAAATTCTTCCTCGTCTTCTTTTTTCTTTCAACTTCTTCTTTCTTCTTATTCTTCTTTCTTTTTCTTCTTCTACTTATTCTTCTTTATTCCTTTTCTTCATCTTCTTCTTCCTTTTCTTTCTTCTATTTCTTCTTCTTCTTCTTCATCATCATCTTCTTCTTCAACTTCTTCTTCTTCTTCTTCTTGTTCTTCTTCTTTCTTCTTCTTCTTCATCTTCTTCCTTCTTCTTCTTTGTTCTTTTTTCTTCTCCTTCTTCTATCTTTTTCTTCTTCTTTTTCTTGTTCTTCTTGTTCTTCTTGTTCTTCTTCTTTCCTATTCTTCTTTCTTGTTCCTATTCCTTCATCTTCTTCTTTCTTCTTTTTTTTTTCTTCTTTTTCTTCTTTCTTCTTCTTCTTCCTTTCTTCTTCTTCTTCTTCTTTTTCTTCTTCTTCTTCTTTTTCTTTTTCTACTTTTCTTCTTCTTCTTCTTTCTTTCTTTTTCTTCTTCTTCTTCCTCTTCTTCTTCTTCTTCTTCTTTGTTTTTCTACTACTTCTTCTTTATTGTTCTACTTCTTCTTCTTCTTCTTCTTCATCTTCTTCTTCTTCTTATTCTTCTTCTTCTTCTTCTTCTTCTTCTTCTTCTTCTTCTACTCCTTCGTCTTCTTCTTCAACTTCTTCTTCTCTTCTTCTTCTTCTTCTTTTTCTTCTTCTTCTTCTTCTTCTTCTTTCTTCTTCTTCTTCTTCCATCTCTTTCTTCTTCTTCTTCGTCGTCTTTCTCTTTCCTTTTCTTCTTTATTGTTATTCTTCTTTCTTCTTCTTTTTTATTCTTATTCTTCTTCTTTCTTCTTCTTCTTTCTTCTTCTTCTTCTTTCTTCTCCTTCTTTGTTCTTCTTATTCTTTCTTTTTCTTCTTCTATTTCTTTTCTCTTCTCTTCTTTGCTCTTCTCCTTCCTTCTTCTTTCTTCTCCCACTTTCTTCTTCTTTTTCTTCTTCCACTTTTTGCTTCTTCCATCTTCTTTCTTCTCCTTCTTCTTTCTTTTTCTTCTTTCTTCTTCTTTTTCTTCTTCTTCGTCCTATTTCTTCTTCTTCTTTCGTCTTCTTTCTTGTCCTTGTTCTTTCTTCTTTTTCTTTATTCTTCTTCATTCTTATCTCTTTTTTTTCTTTCTTTTTCTTTTTTCTTCTTCATTTTTCTTCTTCTTCTTTCCTTTTCTTCTTCTTCTTTTCTTTTCGTCTTCTTCTTCATTTTTTTCTTCTTCTTCTTTCTTCCTCTTCTTCTTCCTTCTTCTTTCTTTTTTTTTTCTTCTTTCTTCTTTTATATTTTTCTTCTTTTGTCTTATTCGTCTTCTTTTTCTTTCTTCTTCTTATTCAACTTCTTCTTCTTCTTTCTTCTTCTTCTTCTTCTTCTACTTCTTCTACCTTGTTCTTCATTCGTCTTCTTATTTTTTATTCTTCTTTTATCTTCTTCTTCTTTTGTCTTCTTCTTCTTTTTTCTTCCTCTTCTTCTTGCTTCCTCTTCTTTCTACTTCTCCACCTTTCTTCTTCATTTCCTTTCTACTTCTAAATCTTTCTTCTTCATTTTCTTTCTTCTTCTTCTTCTTCTTCTTTCCTCTTCTTTCTCTTTTTTATTCTTTCTTCTTCTTCTTCTTTCTTTTTCTTCCTCTTCTTCTTCTTTCCACTTCTTCTTCCTTCTCTTTCTTCTCCTTTCTTCTTCTACTTCTTCTTCTTCTTCTTCCTCTTTTTCTATCTTTTTCATCTTTCTTCTTTCTTGTTCTCCGTCTTTCTTCTTTTCCTTTCTTCTTCTTCTTTCTTCTTCTTCTTCTTTCTTCTTCTTCTTCTTTTTATTTCTTCATATTTTTCTTCCCCTTCCTCCTCTTCCTTCTTCCATTTTCTTCTACTTCTTCTTTCTTTTTCGTCTTTTTTCTTCTTCTTCTTCTTCTTCTTTCTTTTTCATCTTTCATCTTTCTTCTACTTCTTTCTTGTTTTTCTTCTTTCTTCTTCTTTTTCGTCTTTTTCTTTCTTCTTTTTCTTTCTTCTTCTTCTTGTCTCCTTCATTCTTCTTCTTTTTTCTCCTTCTTCTTTCTTCTTCTCCTTCTTCTTCTTCTTCTTCTTCTTCTTCCTCTTCTTCCTTCTTTCTTCCTTTTCTTCTTTCTTTGTCTCCTTTTTTCTTCTTCTTCTTTCGTCTTCTACTTCATCTTATTTCTTCCTCTTCTTCTTTCTTTCTCTTCTTTCTACTTCTTCTTCTTTTATCTTCTTCTTCTTCGTTCTTCTCCTTCTTTATTCTTCCTCTTCTTTCTTCTTCTTTCTCCTTTTTCTTCTTCCTTCTTTTTATTTCTTCTTCTTATTCTTCTTCTTCTTCTTCTTCCTTCTTCTTCTTCTTCATTCTTCTTCTTCGTCTTTATCCTTCTTCCTTCTACTACTTCTTTCTTTTCATCTTCTTTCTTTTCATCTTCTTCTAACTTTTTCTTCTTTTTCTTCTTCTTCTTCTTCTTCTTCCTCATCTTTCCCCTTCCTCTTTCTTGTTCTCCATCTTTGTTCTTCCTTTTTCTTCTTCTTCTATTTTCTTTTTCTTCTTTCTTCCTCTTCTTCTTTCTTCTTCTCCTTTTTCTATTTGTTTTTTTTTTTTGCTTTCTCCTTCTCCTTTCTTCTTCTTTTTCTTTCTTCATCTTCTTTCTTCTTTTCCTTCTGCTTACTGTTCCTCTTCTTCTTCTTCTTCTTCTTTCGTCTTCTTTTCCTTCTTCTTTCTTCTCTTTCTTTCTTCTTCTTCTTCTTTCTTCTTCTTCCTTCTTCTTCTTCTTCTTCTTTCTTTCTTTTTTCTTTCTTGTTCTTCTTTATCTTCTTCTTCTTCTTCTTCATTCTTCTTCTTCCATCTTCTTCTTCTTCTTCTTCTTCTTTCTTCTTCTTTTATCTTCTTCTACTTTCGTCTTGTTCTGCTTCTTTAGTCATCTTTTTCTTTCTTCTTCTTTCTTCTTCTTCTTCTTCTTCTTCTTTCTTCTTCATCTTCTTATTCTTTTTATTCTTCTTTCTTCTTCTTCATTCTTCTTCTTCTTCTTCTTCTTTCTCCTTCTTCACCTTTTTCTTCTACTTCTTTCTTCTTCTTCTTCTCCCTACTTTCTTTTTCTTATTCTTTCTTCTTCTTTTATCTTCTTCTTTCTTCATCTACTTCTTCTTCTTCTTTCTTCCTCTTCTTCTTTCTTCTTGTTCTTTGTAATTTTCCTTCTTTCTTCATTTTATTTCTTCTTCTTCCCACTTCTCCTTCTTTCTTCTTCTTTCTTCTTTTTCTTCCTTCTTCTTCTCCTTCATCTTCTTCTTCTTTTTCATTCATTTTCTTCCTCTTTTTCTTCTTCCTTTTTCTTCTTCTTCTTCTTTATTCTTCTTCTTCTACTTTTTTCTTCTTTCTTCTTCTTCTTCATCTTCTTTCTTCTCTTCTTGTTCTTCTTCTTCTTCTTCTTCTTCATCTTCATCTTCTTCTTCTTTCTTCTTCTTCTTCTCCTTCTTCTTCTTCTTCAACTTCCTTTTCTTCATCTTCATTCTTCTTCTTCTTCTTTTTTCTTCTTCTTTCTTCTTCTTCTTCTTTCTTCTTCTTTTATCTTCTACTTTCGTCTTGCTCTCCTTCTTCATTCACCTTTTTCTTTCTTCTTCTTCATCTTCTTCTACTTCTTTCTTCTTCACCTTGTTATTTCTTTTTATTCTTCTTCTTCATTATTCTTCTTCTTCTTCTTTTTCTCTCTCCTTCTTCATCTTTTCTTCTACTTCTTTCTTCTTCTACTTCTTTCTTCTTTCTTTTTCTTATTCAGTCCCTCTTCTTTTATCTTCTTCTTCCTTCGTCTTCTTCTTCTTCTTCTTTTTTCTTGTTTTTTTAACTTCTCCTTCTTTCTTCACTTTCTTCTCATTCTTTCCACTTCTCCTTCCTTCTTCTTCTTTCTTCTTTTTCTTCTTTCTCCTTCTCCATCTTCTTCTTCTTCCTTCTTCTTCTTCTTTCTTCCTCTTCTTCTTTCATCTTTTTTTTTCTATTTCTTCTTCCTTCATTTTCATTCTTCTTCAACATCTTCTTCCTTCTTCTTCTTCTTCTTTTGCTTCCTCTTCTTTCATCTTCTTGCTTCTTTTTCTTCTTCTTTCTTGTTCTTCTTCTTCTTCTTCTTTCTTCTTCTTCTTCTTTCTTCTTCTTTTTTCATCTTCTTCTTTCTTGTTCTTCTTATTTCTTTTCTTCTCCTTTTCTTCTTCTTCTTATTCTTTCTTCCTCTTCACCTTCTTCTTCTTCCTCTTCTTCTTCTTCTTCTTCTTCTTCTTCTTCTTCTTTCTCTTCTTCTTCTTCTTCCATCTTCCTTCTTTCTTATTCTTTCTTCGACTTCTTCTTCTTCTTCATCTTCTACTTTTTTCCTGTTCTACTTCCTTCTTCTTTCTTCTTCTTTTTCTTTGTTCTTCTTCTTTCTTCGTCTTGTTCTTTCTTCTTCTTTTTCTTCTTCTACTTCTTCTTTCTTGTTCATCTTTCTTCTTTATTTTTCTTCTTCTTTCTTCTTCTTCCTTCTTGCTCTTCTTTCATCATCTTCTTCTTCTTTTTTGTCATCATCTTCTTTCTTCTTCCACTTTTTTTTGCTTCCTTTCTCTTCTTATTCTTCTTCACCAATCTTCTGCTTCTTTCTTCTTCTTCTTTCTTTTCTGCTTCTTTTTCTTTTACTTCTTCATCTTTTTCTTCTTCTTCTTTCTTCTTCTTCTTCTTCTTCTTCTTCTATCTTCTTCTTTTTTCTTCTTCTCCTCCTTTTTCTTCTTCTTCTTACTTCTTTATTCTACTTCTTCTTTCTTCTTCTTCTTTTTCTTTTTCTTTTTTCTTCTTGTTCTTTCATTTTCTTCTTCCTTCCTTCTTCTTCATCTTCTTCTTTTTTATTATTCTTCTTCTTTTTCTCCTTTTTTTCTACTTCTTGTTATTCTTCTTGTTCTTCTTTCTTCTTTTTCCTTCTTCTTGTTCTTCTTCTTCTTCTTCTTTCTTCTTTTTCTTCTTCTTCTTCTTCTTCTTCTTCTTCTTCTTCTTTCTTCTTTCTTCTTTCTTTTCTTTTCTTTCTACTTCTTGTTTCTTCTTCTTCTTCATTCTTCTTCATCTTCATATTCTTTCTTCTTTTTCTCCATCTTCTTTTTTCTTCTTCTACTTTCTTCTTCTTCTTTCTTCTTCCCTCCTCTTCTTTCTTCTTCTTCTTCTTCTTCTTCTTCTTCTTCTTTCTTCATATTCTTCTTCTTCTTCTTCTTCTTCTTCTTCTTCTTCTTTCTTCTTCATATTTCTTCTTTCATCGTCTTCTACTTTCTTCTTCTTTCTTCTCCTTCTTCTTTCTTCTTTTCTTCTTCATTTTCTTTATTCTTCTTCTTTCTTCTTCATCTTCCTTCTTCTTCTTTCTTTTTCTTTCTTTTTTTCCTTCTTTCTTCTTTTTCTTCTTTCTTCTTCTTGATTCTTCTTCCTCTTCTTTTCTTCTTCTTCTTCTTCTTCTTTTTTCATCTTCTTCCTTATTCTTTTTTCTCCTTCTTCTTTCTTCTTCTTCTTTCCTTTACTTCTTCCTTCTTCTTCTTCTTCTTCTTCTTCTTTCATCATCTTTCTTCTTCCTTTTTCTTCTTCTTTCTTCTTATTCTTTCTTCTTCTTCTTCTTTCTTTTTCTTCTTCTTCTTTTTTTTCTTTCTACTTATTCATCTTCTTCTTCTGGTTCTTCTTCTTCCTTCTTCTTTCTTCTTTTCTTTCTTCTTCATCTTCTTACTTCTTCTTCTTCTTTCTCCTTCAACTTTCTTCTTTATTCTTATTGTTCTTTCTTCTTCTTCCTTGCTCTTCTTCTTCTTCATTTTCTTTTTTCTTCTTCTTTCTTCTTCTTCTTCCCCTTCTTCTTTTTTGTTCTTTCTTCTTCTTCTTCTTCTTTCTTCTTCTCCTTTCTTCTTCTTTCTTCCACTTCCTTCTTCTTTGTTCTTCTAGTTCTTCTTATTTCTTCCTCTTCTTCTTTCTTCTTCTTATTACTTCTTCTTGCTTCTTCTTCTTCTTTCTTCTTCTTCTAGTACTTTCTTCTTCTTCTTTCTTCTTCCTCTTCTTCTTACTTCTTCTTTTTGTTCTTTCCTTCTTCTTTCTTCTTCTTCTTCTTGTTCTTCTTCTTTCATCATCATCATCATCATCTTCCTCTTCTTCTTAATTCTTCTTCTTTTCCTCATTTCTTTCTCTTCTTCTTTCTTCTTCTTCTTATTACTTCTTTTGCTTCTTCTTCTTCTCTCTTCTTCTACTTTCTTCTTCTTCTTCTTTCTTCTAACTCTTCTTTCCTCTAATTTCTTCTTTCTCTTCTTCCTTCTTCTTCTTTCTTCTTCTTATTCTTCTTCTTCTTTTTCTTCTTCTTCTTCTTCTTCTTTTTCTTCAGCTTCTTCTTCTTCTTCTTCTATCTTCTTCTATTTCTTCTTCTTCCATCTTCTTCTTCTTCATCCATCTTCTTCTTTCCTCTTCTTCTTTCATCATCATCTTCTTCTTCTTCTTCTTCTTCTTTCCTCTTCTTCTTTCTTGTTCTTCGTCTTTCTTTTATTTTTTTCTTCTTTCTTCATCTTCTTGCTTCTTCTTTCTTTCTTATTCTTCTACTTCTTTTTTCTTCTTCTTCTTCTTTCTTCTTCTTCTTCCTTCTTCTTCTTCTTCTTTCTTCTTCTTTATTGTTCTTCTTCTACTTTCTTCTTCCCCTTCTTCTTCTTCTTCTACTTCTTCCTTCTTTCTTCTTTTTCTTTCTTCTTCTTTCTTATTCTTCTTCTTTCTTCTTCCTCTTCTTCTTCTTCTTCCTCTTTCTTCTTCAACTTATTTCTTTTTCTTCTTCATTCTTCTTCTACTTTCTTCGTCTTCTTCATCTTTTTCTTTCTTCTTCTTTTTCCTTCTTGTTCTTAATCTTCTTCTTCTTCTTCTTTCTTCATCTTCTTTTCTTCTTCTTTCTTTTTCTTATTCTTTCTTATTCATTTATCTTCTTCTTTTGTCTTCTTCTTCTTCTTCTTCTTCTTTCTTCCTCTTCTTCATTCTTCTTTTTCTTTTTATTTGTCCTTCTTTCTTCATTTTCTTTCTTCTTCTTCTGTCTTCTTCTTCTTCCCACTTCTTCTTCCTTCTTAATTCTTCTTTTTCTTCTTTCTTCTTCTCCTCCTTCTTCTTCTTATTCTTCTTCTTTTTTCTTCTTCTTCTTCCTTCTTTTTTCTTCCACTTCTTTCTTCTTCTCCTTCCCTCTTCTTCTTATTTATTCTTCTTCTTCTACTTCTTACTTCTTCCTCTCCTTCTTTCTTCTTCTTCTTCTTCTTTCTACTTCTTCCTTCTTCTATTGTTTTCCTCTTCCTACATCTTCTTCTTTCTTCTTCCTCTTCCTCTTCTACCTTCGTCTTTCTTCTTTTTCTTCTTCCTCTTCTTTCTTCATCTTCTTATTCTTATTCTTCCTCATTCTTCTTCTTCTTTCTTCTTCTTGTTTCTTCTTCTTTTTCTTCTTCTTCTTCTTTCTTTTTCTTCTTTCTTTTTCTTCTTCTTCTTCTTTCATTTTCATCTTCTTTTTCTTCTTCTTCTTCTTTTACTTCTTCTTCTTCTTCTTTCTTCTTCTTCTTCTTCTTCAATTTCTTCTTCTTCTTCTTCTTCTTCTTCTTCTTCTTTACACTTCTTCATTCTTGCTTTTCTTCTTTCTTATTCTTCCTTCAGTCTTCTTCTCTTTTTACTACTTCTTCTTCTTTCTTTTTCTTCTTCTTCCTATTTTTCTTCTTCCTTTTTCTTCTTAATCTTCTTCTTCTTCTTCAAATTGTTTTTCTTCTTCTTCTCCTTCTTTCTTCTTCTCGTTTCTACTTCTTCATCTTCTTCTTTCTTTTTCTTCTTCTATTCTTCTTCTTCTTCTTCTTCTCCTTCTCCTTCTTCTTTTTTTTCTTCTGCTTATTTTACTTTCTTCTTCGTCTTTCTTCTTCTTCTTTTTCATCTTTTTCTTCACCTTGTTCTTCTTCTTCATTCCTCTTCATATTTTCCTTTTTGTTCTTTCTCTTCTTCTTATTCCTATTCTTCTTCTTCTACTTCTTCTTCTTCTTCTTCTTCTTCTTCTTCCTCCTCTTTTTTTCATCATCATCTTCTTCTTCTTCCTTCTTCTTCTTGTTCTTCTTTTTCTTTCACTTTCTTTTGATTTTCTTCTTCTCCTTCTTCTTTCTACTCTTCTTCTTTCTTCTTGTTCTTCTTCTTAATTCTTCTATGTCTTCTTCTTCTTTCTTCTTTCAACTACTTTTTCTATCTTCTTCTTCTTCTTCTCCTTCTTTTTCTTGCTTCTTCTACTTCTTCTTCTTCTCCTCCTTGTTCTTCCTTGTCCTTCTTCTTTTCTCTTCTTCCTTTTTCTTCTTCTATCTTTTTCTTCCTCTTCTTCTTCTTCTCTATCTTCTTCTACTTCTTTAATCTTCTTCTTTCTTCTTCTTTCTTCTTCTTTCTTCTTCTTCTTCTTCTTCTTTCTTCCTCAACTTCTTCTTCTTCTTCCCTTCTTTTTCTTATTCTTCTTCTTATTCTTTATTCTTCTATTGTTTCTTCTTCTTCTTCTTGTTGTTCATTCTTTTTCTTCTTCTTTCAACTTTTTTTTATTCTTCTTCTTTCTCCTTCTTCATCTTTCTTATTCTTCTCTTTCTTCTTCTTATTCTTCTTCATTCTTCTTCTTTTTCTTTCTTGTTCTTCTACTTTTTCTTTCCTGTTGTTCTTCTTCTTTTTCTTCCTTTTTTTCTTCTTCTTCTTTCTTCTCCATCTTCTTCTTCTTCACACTTTTTCTGCTTTCTTCTTCTTCTTCTTCTTCTTCTAATTCATCTTTATTCTTATTCTTCTTCTTCTTCTTCTTCTTCTTCTTCTTCTTTCTTCTTCTTCTTCTCCTTCTTCTTTCTTCTTCATTCTTCTTCTTCTTCTTCTTCTTCATTTTCTTCTTTCTTCTTCAACTTTCTTCATCCTTCTTGTTTTTCTTTCTTTTTCTTCTTTCTTCTTCATCTTTCTTCATCCTTCTTGTTTTTCTTTCTTTTTCTTCTTTCTTCTTCTTCATTTTTCTTCTTTCTTCTTCTTCTTTCGTCTTTTTCTTCCCTCCTCTTCGACTTTCTTCTTCTTCTTTCTTCTTCTTTTTCTTCTACTTCTTCTTTTTCTTTTTTCTTCTACATCCTTCTTCTTTCTTCAAATTCTTCATTCATCTTCTACTTTCTCATTCTTCTTTTTTCTTCTTTTTTTTCTTCCTCTTCTTCTTTCTTCTTCTACTTTCTACTTCGTTCTTCTTCTTCTTTTTATTATCTTCTTCTTCTTCTTTCTTCTGCTTCTTCTTCTTCCTATTTCTTGTTTATCTTCCTCTTCTTTCTTCAAGTTTCTTCATTTTCTTCTTCTTTCTTTCCTCTTTCTTCTTCTTTCTTCTTCTTCTTCTTCAT
>CM043872.1:10796669-10859169 GCA_023846275.1 Vanilla planifolia | reverse complement strand
CTTCTTCTTTTTTCTTTCTTCTTTCTTATTCTTCTTTTTTCTTCTTCTTCTTCTTCCTCTTCTTCTTCTTCCATTTCATTCTCCTTATTTTCTTCTTCTTCTTCTTCTTCATCATCATCATCTTCTGCCTCTTCTTCTTCTTCTTCTTCTTCTTCTTTCTTCATCTTCCCCTACCTTTTTCTTTGCTATTTTTCGTCTTTATTCTTCCTCTTTCTTCTTCGTCTACATTCTTCTCCATATTCTTCTTCTTTTTCTTCCACTACTTCTGCTGCTTCTTCCTTTTCTTGCTCTTCTTCTTTCTTTTTTCTTTATCTTTCTTCTTCTCCTTCTTCTTTCTTCTTCTTTTTCTTTATTCTTTTTCTTCTTTCTTCTTCTTTTTGTTTCTTTTTCTTTCTTTTTCTTCTTCTTCTATCTTCTTTCTTTTTCATCATCATCATCATCTTCTTCTACTAATACTTCTTGTTTGTCTTCTTCTTCTTCTTCTTTGTCTTCTTCTTCTTCTTCTTCGTCTTCTTCTTCTATCCTCTTCTTTGTGTCTCTTCTTCCTTCTTCTTCTAGTTTCTTGTTTTACTTTCTTCTTTTTCTTCTTCTTTCTTCTTCTTCTTCTTTCTTCTTGTTCTACTTCTTCTTTTCTTCTTCTTCTTCTTCTTCTTCTTCTGTTCTTAATCCTCTTCTTCTTCTTCTTCCTCTTCTTCTTATTCTTCCTCTTCTCCTACTTCTTCTTCCTCCTCTTCTCCTTCTTCTTCTTCTTCTTCATTTTCTTCTTCTACTATTACTACTAATAGTACTTCTCCTTCATCTTCTTCTTTTTCATCTTCTCCTTCCTCTTCTTCTTCTTGTTGCATCTTCTTCTTCTTTATTCTTAACCTTTATTCAACTTCTTCATTCCTATTTTCCTCCTCGTCCTCCCCCTTCTTCTTTTTCCTCTTCTTCTTTTTTCTTCTTCGTCTTTCTTTGCCTTCTTTCTTCTTCTTCTTCTTTCTGCTTCTTTTTTATTCTTCTTCTTCTTCTTATTTCTTCTTCTTTCTTCTTCTTCTTCTTCTTTCTTCTTCTTCCTCTCCTTCTTTTTCTTTGTTTTTCTCTTCTTCTTGTTCAACATTATTTTTCTTATTCTTCTTATTCAACTTTCTTTTTCTTCTCCTTCGTATTCTTCCTTCTTCTTCTTCTTCTACTTCACTCTCCTTCTACCTTCTTCATTCTTCTTCTTCTTCTTTATTCTTCATCTTTCTTTTTCTTCTTTCATTTTTTATTCCACCTTCTTCTTCTTCGTATTTTTTCTTCTTCTTAACTTTTTTCATCATCTTTCTTCTTCTTCTTTCTCTTTCTTCTTTCTTCTTCTTTCTTCAACATCATTATCATCGTCTTCTTCTTCTTCTTCTCTTTTTCATCTTCTTCTTCCCCTTCTTAATCTTCTTCTTCCTCTTTATTTTGTTCTTTATCTACTTCTTCTTCTTCTTCTTTTACTTCATCTTCTTCTTCTTCTTCTTCTTTCTTCTTTCTTCTTATTCTTCTTATTTCTCCTTTTCCTCCTCCTTCTTCCACTTCCTCTTTTTCTTCTTTTTCTTTCTTCTTCGTCTTACTTTTTCTTTCTTCTTCGTCTTACTTTTTCTTTCTTCTTATTCTTTTGTTTTCTTCTTCTCCTTTCTTCTTCTTCTTCTTCTTCATCTTCTTTCTTTTTCTTTCTTCTTCTTCTTCTTTCTTCTTCATCTACCTCTTCCTTTTCTTCTTTTTCTCCTTTTTCTTCTTTTATTGTTCTTCTTCTTCTTCTTCTTCTTCAACTTCTCCCCCTTTTTCTCGTTCTTCTTCTTCTTCCTCTACTTCTACTTCTTCTTCATCCTGTTCCTTTTATTTTTCATCTTCGTTTTCTTCTTCTTCTTCTTCTTCTTCTTTTTCATCTTCTTCGTCTTTTTCCTCTTCTTCTGCTTCCTCCTCCTCCTCTTCTTCTTCTTCTTCTTCTTCTTCTTCTTCTGCTTCTACTTTTTCTTCTTCTTCTTCTTCGACTTCTTCTTTTTCCTTATCTTCTTCTTCTTTCCTCTTTTTCTTCTTTCTTCTTTTACGCTCTTACTTCCACTTCTTTCTTCAAATTTCTTCGTTCTTTTTCTTCTTTTTCCTTCTTCTTTTGTTTTCTTCTTCTTTCTTCTTCTTCGTCTTTTTTATTTTTCAACTCCTTCTTGTTCTTTTTCTTCTTCTTTTTCTTGTTCTTTTTCATCTTCTTCTTCGAGTTCTCCTTCTCCCTTTTCTTCTTCTTCTTCTCCTTGTTGTTCTTCTTCTTCTACTACTTTTTCTTCGTCTTCCTCTTCATCTTTTTCCTTTTCTTCTACTTCTTCTTCTTCTTCTTCTACTACTACTACTTCTTCGTATGCTTCTTTTACATGTTCCTCTTCTTCTTCTTCTTCTTCTTCTACTTCTTCTGCTTCTGCTTCTACTCTTCTTCATGTTCTTCTTCTTCTTCTTCTTATTCATCTTCCTCATCTTTCTCTTCGTCCTCCTTCTTCCTTCTTCTTTCTTCTTCTTCATTCTTCTTTCTTTTTTTTCATCATCTTCCTTGTTCAACATTTTCTTCTTCTTCTTCTTTCTTTCTTTCTTCTTGTTGTTCTTCTTCTCCTTCTTTCTTCTTCATCTTCTTCCATCTTTTTCTCCTTCTTCTTTCTTCTTTTTTCTTCTTCTTTCCCCTTCAGCATCATCTTCTCCTTTTTCTTTTTCTTCAACTTCTTCTTCTTCTTTTTCTTCATCATGTTCTTCTTCTTCACCTTTTTCTTCTTCTCATTCTTCTTCTTCTACTTGTTCTTCTTCCACTTCTTTTCTTCTTCTTCTTCTTCTTCTTCTTCTTCTTTCTTTCTTATTCTTCTTCTTTTTTTTCTTCTTCTTCTACTACTTCTTCTTCAACTTTCTCCTCCTTTTTTATTTCATCTTCTACTTCTTCATCTTCTTTCTTCTTCCTCTTCTTCCTTCTTATTTATCCTACTTTTTCTTTATTTTTCTTTCTTCTTCCTCTTCTTTGTTCTTCTCCTCCTCCTCCTTCTTCTTCTTCTTCTACTTCCTCTACATCTTCTTCTTCTTTTTCTTCTTCTTCATATTTTTAATTCTTCTTTCTTCCTCTTCTTTTTCATCTTCTTCGTTCTTCTTTCTTTTTCTTCTTTTTCTTTCTTTTTCTTTCTTCTTCTTCTTCTTTATTCTTCTTTCTACTTCTTCTTCTTTGTTCTTCTTTCTTCTTCATCTTCTTCTTCTTTGTCTCATTCTTTTCTTCTTCTATTTATTCTTCTTCTTTCATCTTTTTTTCTTTTTACTTCCTTCTTTTTTCTTCTTCTTTCCTCTTCTTTCTTCTTTATTCTCTTTCTTTCTTTCTTCTTCTTCTTCTTCTTCATCTACATTCTTATTCTTTTTTCCCTCTTTTTCTTATTTTTCGTCTCTTTTCTTCTTCTTCCTCTTCTTCTTCCTCATTCATTCATTCTTCTTTTTCTTCTTCTTCTTTCTTATTCTTCTTCTACTTCTTCTTCAACTTTCTTATTCTTCTTCATCTTTATCATCTTTCTTCTTTTTCTACTTCTTTCTTCTTTTTCTTATACCATCTTTATTCTTGTTCTTCTTTATTTGTCATCTTTCTTTTTCTTCTTCTTTCTTCTTTTCCTTCTTCTGCTTCTTGTTCTTCAGTTTCCTCTTTCTTCTCCTTCTCTCTTCTTCTTCTTCTTTCTTCTTCTCCTTCTATTACTTCCTCTTCCTCAACTTTTTCTTCTATTTTTTCTTCTTTCTTCTTCTTCGTCTTTCTTCTTCTCTCTTCTTCTTCTTCTTCTTTCTTCTTCTTTGCCTTCTTCTTTTTCTTCTTCCTCTTTCTTCTTCTTCACCTTTCTTCTTCTACTTTCTTCTTTTTCTTCTTTCTTCTCCTTCTTTCTTTTGCTTCTGTTTTATTTTCTATTCTTCCTTTTTCTTCTTCTTTTTTCTTGTTCTTTCTTCTTCTTCTTCTTTCTTCTTCTTTCTCCATCATTTTATTCATCTTCTTCTTCTTCATCATCTTCTTCTTCTTCTTCTTCTTCTTTTTTATCTTCTTCTTCTTTACTTTCTTCTTCTTCTTTTTCTTCTTCTTTTTCCTCTTCTTCTTCTTCCACATCACTCTTCTTCTTCTTCTTCTTTTTCTTCTTCAACTTTCTTCTTCTTCTTCTTCTTCGTCTTCTTCTTTCCTCTACTACTTCTTCTTCTTCTTCTTCTTCTTCTTCTACTTCCTACTTCGTCTTCTTTTGCCTTCTTGTTCCACTTACTTTTTCTTTATTCTTAACCTTTATACATCTTCTTCGTTCTTCTTTTCCTCCACCTCTTCTTCTTCTTCCTCTTTTTTCTTCTTCGTCTTTCTTATTCTTCTTTCTTCTTCTTCTTCTTTCTTCTTCTTCTTTCTTCTTCCTTATCATCTTGTCCTTCTTCTTCTTCTTCTTCTTTTTCTTCTTCTTTTTCTCCTTCTTCTTCTTTCTCTTCTTATTTGTCTTTTTCTTCTTCTTCTACTCTTTCTTCTTCCTCTTCTTCTTCATCTTCCTCTTTTCCTTCTTCTTCTTCATCTTCTTCCTCTTCTTCTTCTTCTTCTTTATCTACTTCTTTCTTCTTCTTATTCTTGTTCTTCTACTTTGTTCCTCTATTTCCTCTTAAACTTTCTTGTTCTTGTTCTTCTTCTTCTAATTCTTTTTTCTTTTTCTCGTTCTTCTAATTCTTTCTTCTTCTTCTTCTACCTTCTTTCCTTTTCATCTTCTTTATTCTTTTTCTTTCTCTTTTTTTCTTTCTCCCTTTTCCTTTTCCTCTTCTTCTTCTTTTTCTACTTCTTCCTTCTTCTTTGCCATACTTCTTCTTTCTTCTTCTTCTTCTTCCTTTATCATCTTTCTCCATCTACTTTCCTCTTCTTCATCTTTCTTTTCCTTTCTTCTTCTTTTTCTTTATTTTCTTTCTTCTTCATCATCTTCTTCTTCTTGTTCTTCTTCTTTTTTTTTCTTTTTATTCTTTTCTTCTTCTTCTTCTTCCTCTTCCTCTTCTTCTTTTGCTTCTTCATCTTCTTCTTCTTCCTCTTGTTCTTTCACTTCTTCTTTCTTTATGATTCTTCTTCTTTTTTCTTCTTCCTCTTCTCTCTTTTTTTCTTATTTCTTCTTCTTCTTCTATATTCTACTACATCTTTCTTTTTTCTTATCTTCTTCTTCTCCTAGTCTTTTCTTCTTTTGCTCATCTTCTTCTTCATCTTCTTCTTCTTCTTCTTCTTCTTTTTCTTCTTTCCTTTTCTTCTCTTTACTTTTCTTTTTCTTCTTTTCTTCTTATTCTTATTATTCTTCTTCTACTTCTTCCTCTTCTTCTTCTTCTTCTTCTTGTTCTTCTTCTTCTCTTCTTCTTCTTCTTCTGCTTCTTCTTCTTCTTCTTTCACTTATTCTTCTTCTTCATCTACTTCTGCTTCTGCTTCCTATTCTTCTTTTTCTTGTTGTTGTTGTTCTTTTTCTTCTTCAACTTCTTCTTCTTCTTTCTTCTTTCCACTTCTTTCTTCTTCTTTCTTCTTCTTCTTCTTCATCATCATCTTTTCTCTTCTTCTTCTTCTTCTCTTTCTTTCTTCTACCTCTTCTTCCTTCCTCTTTCTATTTCTTCTTCTTTATTCTTCTTCTTTGTTCTTCATCAATATTCTTGTCCTTCTTGTTCATCTTCTTCTCCTTCCCTTCTTCTTCTTCTTCTTCTTTTTCTTTTTCCTTTTTCTTCTTCTTCATCATTCATCTTTTATTTCTTCTTCTTCTGTCTTCTTCTTTTTCTTCTTTCTGATTCTTTCCTCTTCATCTTGTTCATCATCTTCTTCTTCTTCTACAGGCTCTTCCTCTTCTTTCTTTGTCTTCTTCTTTTTTCTTTCTTTTTTCTTTCTTTTTTCTTATTCTTCTTTCTTCTTCTTCCTCTTCTTCTTCTTCCTTTTCATTCTCCTTCTTTTATTTTTCTTCTTCTTCTTCTACTTATACTTGTTCTTCTTTTCTTCTTCTTTGACTTTCTTCATATTCTTGTTCTAGTACTTTTTTCTTCTTCTTTTTCTTATTGTTCTTCTTTCTACATCTTCCACTACTTTGTTCTTTACTGTTTTTCCTCATTATTCTTTCTCTTTCTCCTTCTTCTAATTCTTCTCCTCATTCTTCCTCTTCTTGCTCTTCTTCTTTCTTTTTTCTTCATCTTTCTTCTTCTTTTTCTTCTTCTTCTTCTTCTTTCTTCTTCTTTTTCTTCATTCTTTTTGTTCTTTCTTCTTCTACCTTCTTCATTTTTCTTCTTCCTCTTTATTCTTCATCTTTCTTTTTCTTCTTTCATCTTTTATTCCTTCTTCTTCTTCGTATTTTTTCGTCTTCTTAACTTTTTTCTTCATCTTTCTTCTTCTTCTTTCGCTTTCTTCTTTTTTCTTCTTTCTTCAACATCATTATCATCGTCTTCTTCTTCTTTTTCTTCTCCTCTTTCATCTTCTTCTTCCCCTTCTTAATCTTCTTCTTTCTCATTTTGTTCTTCTTCTACTTCTTCATCTTCTTCTTTCACTTCATCTTCTCCTTCCTATTCTTGGTCTTCTTCTTCTTCTTCTTCCTCTTCTTCTTTGTTCTTTCTTCTTATTCTTCTTGTTCCTCATTTTCTTTCTCCTTCTTCTTCTTCCACTTCCTCTTTTTCTTCTTTTTCTTTCTTCTTCATCTTCTTCTTTTGTTTTCTTCTTCTTCTTTCTTCTTCTTCTTCATCTTCTTTCTTTTTCTTTCTTCTTCTTCTTTCTTCTTCACCTTCCTCTTCCTCTTCTTCTTCTTCTTCTTCTTCTTCTTCTTCTTCTTCCTCCTCTTCTTTCTCTTATTCTTCGTCATCTTTTTCTTCTTCTTCTTCCTCTTCTTCTTCTTCTTCTTGTTATTATTATTATTTTTGTTCTTCTTCTTCTCCTTCTTCTTCTTTCCTCTATCTTCTTTTTTCTTCTTGTTTTTTCTTTCTTCTAATTTTTTTTTTCTTTCTTGTACTTCTTTATTCTTCTTCTTCTTCTTCTTCTTCTTCATTTTCTTTTTTTCTTTTTCTTGTTCTTTATCTTCTTCTTCTTCTTTTTCAACTTTCTTCTTCTACTATTTTTTCCTCTTTCTTCTTCTTCTTCTTTTAATTCTTTCTTCTTCTTTCTTCTTCCTTGTTTCTCCTTTTCCTCCTCGTTCTTCTTCTTCCTCTTGTTCTTTTTCTACTTTTTCTTCCTTCTTCTTCGTAATACTTTTTCTTTCATCTTCTTCTTCTTCTTTCTTCTGCTTATGTTTTCTTCATCTTCTTTCTTCTTCTTCTTTTTTCTTTTTCTTTCTTCTCTTATTCTATCTTCTTCATCTTCCTCTTCCTCTTCTTCTTCTTCTTCTTCTTCATTTTCTTTTCTTCCTCTTCTTCCTCTTCTTCTTCATCATCATCTTCTTCTTCTTCATCCTCTTCTTCATCTTCTTCTTCTTTTTCTTCTTCTTCTTCTTCTTCCACTTCATCTTCTTTTTCTTCTTCTTCTTCCTCTTATTCTTTTTTCTTTCTTTTACCACTTTCTTCTATTTTTTCTTCCTGTTCTCCTTTCTTGTTTCTTCGTCTTCATCTACATCTTCTTTCTTCTTCTTCTTCTTCTTCTTTAATTTTATTCTTCTTCCTCTTCTTTCTTCTTCTACTTCTTTTATTCCTTTCTTCTTCGTCTTTTTCCTTCTTCTTTCTCCTTCTTCTTCTTTATTCATCTTCTTTCTTCTTCTCCTTCTTCTTCTTCTTCTTCCTCTTCTTCATCTTCTTCTTGTTTTCTTTTTCTTTTTCTTCTTTCCTCTTCTTCAGCTTTCTTCTTCTTCTTTCATCTTCTTCTTCCTTCTTCTTCTTTCTTCTTCTTTCTTCTTCTTCTTCTTTCGTCTTCTTCTTCCTTCTTCTTCTTTCTTCTTCTTTCTTTCTTCTTCTTCTTCTTTCTTCTTCTTTCTTCTTCTTCTTTCTTCTTCTTTCTTTCTTCTTCTTCTTCTTTCTTCTTCTTCTTCGTCTTCTTCTCTTCTTCTCCCCCTTTTTCTTGTTTTTCTTCTTCTTCCTCCACATCTACTTCTTCTTCATCCTCTTCCTCTTATTTTTCATCTTCTTTTTCTTCTTCTTCCCCTTCATCATCTTCTTCGTCTTTTTCTTCTTTTTCTCCATCTTCTTCTCCTGCTTCCTCTTCTTCTTCTGCTTCTACTTTTTCTTCTTCTTCTTCTTCACCTTCTTCTTCTTCTTCCTTATCCTCTTCTTCTTTCCACTTTTTTCTTCTTTCTTCTTTGACGCTCTTACTTCCTCTTCTTTCTTCAAACTTCTTTTCTTTTTCTTCTTTTTCTTCTTTTTTCTTCTTCTTTTGTTTTATTCTTCTTCTTTCTTCTTCTTCTTTTTTGTTCTTCCTTCTTCCTTCTTTTTTATTTTTCATCACCTTCTTGTTCTTTTTCTTGTTCTTTTTCGTCTTCTTCTTCGACTTCTCCTTCTCCCTTTTCTTCTTCTTCTTCTTCTCCTTCTTCTTCTTCTTCTTCTTCTAATACTACTTTTTCTTCATCTTCTTCTTCATCTTTTTCTTTTTCTTCTTTTTCTTCTTCTTCTTCTTCTTCTACTTCTTCTTATGCTTCTTTTACTTGTTCTTCTTCTTCTTCTTCTTCTTCTTCTTCTTTAGCTTCTTCTTCTACTCTTCTTCTTGTTAATCTTCTTCTTCTTCTTCTTCTTCTTCTTTATCTACGTCTTCCTTCTTCCTTCTTCTTTCTTCTTCTTCATTCTTCTTACTTTTTTTTTCATCATCTTCCTTGTTCAACAATTTTCTTCTTCTTCTTCTTCTTCTTCTTCTTCTTCTTCTTTCTTCTTTCTTCTTGTTATTCTTCTTCTCATTCTTTCTTCTTCATCTTCTTCCATCTTCTTTCTCCTTGTTCTTCTTTCTTCTTCTTCTTTCTTCTTCTTCTTTCTTCTTCTTTACTCTTCGGCATCATCTTCTCCTTCTTCTTCTTCTTCTTTTTCTTCATCATATTCTTCTTTTTCACCTTTTTCTTTTTCTCATTCTACTTCTTCTACTTGTTCTTCTTCCACTTCTTCATTTTTTTCTTCTTCTTCTTCTTCTTCTTCTTTCTTTCTTTCTTATTCTTCTTCTTTTTCTTCTTTTTCTTCTTCTACTTCTTTAATTTTCTCCTTCTTTTTTCTTTCTTTTTCTTCTTCTTCTTCTTCTACTTCCCCTACTTCATTTTTTTTTTCTTCTTCATATTATTTATTCTTCTTTCTTTCTCTTTTTTTTCTTCTTTTTCGTTCTTCTTTCTTCTTCTTCTTTTTCTTTCTTCTTCTTCTTTCTCCTTCTTCTTCTTTATTCTTCTTTCTACTTCTTCTTTGTTCTTCATTCTTCCTCATCTTCTTCTTCTTCGTCTCATTCTCTTTCTTCTTCTACTTGTTTTACTTCATTCTTCTTCATCTTCTTCTTCTTCGTCTCATTCTTTTTCTTCTTCTGCTTATTCTACTTCTTTCTTCTTGTTCTTCTTCTTCTTTTCTTCTTCTTCTCCTACTACTTCTTCTTCCTCTAACTCTTTTTGTTCCACTTCTCCATATTCATCATCTTACTCTTCTTCTTCATCTTCTTCTTCTTTTTCTTTTTTGTCTTCTTTACTTCTTCTATTTGTTCTTCTTCTTTCATCTTTTTCTTCTTTCTACTTCCTTCTTTTTTCTTCTTCTTTCCTCTTCTTTCTTCTTTATTCTCTTTCTTTCTTTCTTCTTCTTCTTCTTCTTCATGTACTTTCTTATTCTTTTTTCCCTTCTTTTTCTTCTTCTTCTTCTCTTTTCTTCTTCTTCCTCTTCTTCTTCTTCTTCATTCATTCATTCATTCTTCTTCTTGTTATTCTTCTTTCTTATTCTTCTTCTAGTTCTTCTTCAACTTTCTTCTTCTTCTTCTTCTTCTTCTTCTTCTTCTTTCTTTGTGTTTCTTTTTCTTTTTTCTTCTTCCTCTTCACTCTTCTTTTTCTTCTTTCTTCTTCTTCTTCTATATTCTTCTTCATCAATCTTTTTTCTTCTCTTCTTCTTCTTCTTCTTCTCTTTTCTTCTTTTGCTCATCTTCTCCTTCATCTTCTTCTTCTTCTTCTTCTTTTTCTTCTTTCCTTGTCTTCTTCTTTACTTTTTTTCTTCTTCTTTTTTTCTTATTCTTATTGTTCTTCTTCTACTTCTTCCTCCTCTTCTTCTTCTTCCACCACTTGTTCTTCTTTCTCTTCTTCTTCTTCTTCTTCTTCTTCTTCTTCTTCTTTCTCTTCTTCTTCTTCTTCTTCTTCTTCTTCTTCTTCCTCTTCTTTTACTTCTACTTCCTATTCATCTTTTCTTCTTCTTGTTGTTCTTTTTCTTCTTCGTCTTCTTCTTCTTCTTCTTCTCCTTCTCCTTCTTCTTCATGTCCTTTTTCTTTTGCTTGTACATCTTTCCAATTTCTTCTTCTTCCCTCCTCTTTCTTCTTTCTTCTTCTTCTTTCTTTTTCTTTATTTTTTCTTATTCTTCATTCTACTTCTTCTATTTTCTTCTTGTTTCTTCTTCTTGTTCATTCTTCTTATTTCTTCTTCTTCTTTCTTCTTCATCTTCTTCATCTTCTTCTTCTTCTTCTTCCTCTTCTTAATTTTCTTGTACTACTTCCTCTTCTTCTTCTTCCTCTTTTTTTTCTTTTTTCTTTTCCTCCTCTTCTTCTTCTTCTTCTTCTTCATCTCTTCTTCATCTTCTACTTCTTCTTTTCTTTCTTCATTGTTCTTTCTTCTTCTTCTTTGTTCTTCTGCTTTTTCTTCTACTTCTTCTTCTTCATCATTCTTCTTCTTCATTGTCTTTCTTTATCTTCTTCTTTCTCCTTTCCTCCTTCGGCTTCCTCTTTCTTTTTCTTCATCTTTCTTCTCCTTCTTTCATCCTCTTCTTTCTTTTTCCCTTTCAACTACTTCTTCCTCAAATTTTACTTCTTTTCTTCTTCTTGTTTTTTCGTCTTCTTCGTCTTTCTTCATTTCTCTTCTTCTTCTTCTTTCCTTTTCTTCGCCTTCTTCTTCATCCTTTTCCACTTCTTCTTCTTCTTCTTCTTCTTCTTCTTTATCTCCTTTATTTTCTTTTTCTTTTTCCTCATCTTCTTCTTCTTCTTTCTTTTTTTGCTTCTCTTCTTCCACTTTGTCCTTCAACTTCTTCTACCTTTTTCTTTCTTATTATTTTACTTCTTCTTCGACTTTCTTCTTCTTCTTCTTCTTCTTTCTTCTTTCTTCTTCTTCTTCTTCTTCTTCTTCTTCTCTGCTTTCTTCTTCTTCTTCCTCTTTCTTCTTCTTCACGTTTCTTCTTCTTTCTTCTTTTTCTTCATTCTACTCCTTTCTTCTGCTTCTATTTTTTTTTCTATTCTAACTTCTTCTTCTTCTTCTTTCTTGTTCTTTCTTCTTCTCCTTCTTTCTCCATCATTTTCTTCATCTTCTTTTTCTTCTTCTTTATCTTCTTCTTCTTCTTCTTCTTCTTCTTCTTTTTCCTCTTCTTCTTCTTCCACATTGTTCTTCTTCTTCTTCTACCTTCATCTTTCTTATTCTTCTTCTTCTACTTCAACTTTCTTCTTCTTCTTCTTCTTCGTCTTCTTCTTCTAATACTTCTTCTTCTTCTTATTCTTCTTCTACTTCCTACTTCGTCTTCTTTTGCCCTCTTATTCCACTTTCTTTTTCTTTATTCTTAACCTTTATTCATCTTCTTCATTCTTCTTTTCCTCCTCCTCCACTTTCTTCTTCTTCTTCCTCTTTTTTCTTCTTCATCTTTCTTCTTCTTCTTTCTTCTTCTTCTTCTTTCTTCTTCTTATTTCTTCTTCTTCTTTCTTCTTCTTCTTCTTTCTTCTTCTTGTTTCTTCTTCTTCCTTCTTCTTCTTCTTTCTTCTTAATTATCATCTTATCCTTCTTCTTCTTCTACTTCTTCTTCTTCTTCTTCATCTTCTTTTTCTCCTTCTTCTTCTTCTTCTTCTTCTTCTTCTTATTCGTCTTTTTCTTCTTCTTCCACACTTTCTTCTTCCTCTTCTTCTTCTTCCTCCTCTTTTCCTTCTTCTTCTTCTTCTTCTTTCTCCTCTTCTTCTTCTTCTTCTTCTTCTTCTTCTTCTACTTCTTTCTTCTTATTATTTTTCTTCTTCTACTTTGTTCCTCTTCTACTTTGTTCCTCTTCTTCCTCTTAAACTTTCTTGCTCTTGTTCTTCTTCTTCTAATTCTTTCTTCTTTCTCTCGTTCTTCTAATTCTTTCTTGTTCTTCTTCTACGTTCTTTCCTTTTCATCTTCTTTATTCTTTTTCTTTCTCCTTCTCCTTCTTTTTCTTTTTCCTCTTCTTCTTCTTCTTCTTCTTCTTCTTCTTCGTTCTTCTTTGTCATACTTCTTCTTTCTTCTATTTCTTCTTCCTTTATCTTCTTTCTTCATCTACTTTCCACTTCTTCATATTTCTTTTCCTTTCTTCTTCTTTTTCTTTATTTTTCTTTCTTCTCATCATTTTCCACTTCTTTTTCTTCTTGTTCTTCTTCTTTTTTTCTTTATATTCTTTTTCTTCTTGTTCTTCTTCTTCTTCTTCTTCTTCTTCTTCTTCTTCTTCCTCTTCTTCCTCTTCCTCTTCTTCTTTCGCTTCTTCATCTTCTTCTTCATCATCTTCATCTTCTTCTTCTTCCTCTTATGCTTTCACTTCTTCAACTTTCTTCCTCTTCTTCTTCTTCTTCCTCTTCTTCTTTTTTCTGTGTTTCTTTTTCTTGTTTCTTCTTCCTCTTCACTCTTCTTTTTCTTCTTTCTTCTTCTTCTTCTATATTCTTCTTTATCATTCTTTTTTCTTCTCTTCTTCTTCTTCTTCTTTTTCTTCTTTTCTTATCTTCTTCTTTAATTTTTTTCTTCTTTTCTTCTTATTCTTATTGTTCTTCTTCTACTTCTTCCTCCTCTTCTTCTTCTTCCACCACTTGTTCTTCTTCTTCTTCTGTTTCTTCTTCTTTCTCTTATTCTTCTTCTTTTTCTTGTTCTTCTTCTTCCTCTTCCTCTTCTTCTACTTCTACTTCCTATTCTTCTTTTTCATCTTCTTGTTGTACTTTTTCTTCTTCGTCTTCTTCTTCTTCTTCTTCTTTTTCATCATCATCATCTTCTTCTTCTTCTTTTTCTCCTACTTCTTCTTCTTTTTCTTGTACATCTTTCCACTTTCTTCTTCTTCCTTCCTCTTTCTTCTTTCTTCTTCTTCTTTCTTTTTCTTTCTTCCTTCTTATTCTTCATTCTACTTCTTCTATTTTCTTCTTGTTTCTTCTTCTTGTTCATTCTTCTTCTTTCTTCTTCATCTTCTTCATCTTCTTCTTTTTCTTCTCCTTCTTTTTCTTCTTCTTCTACTTTATTTTCTTCTACTACTTCTTCCTCTTCTTCTTTTTCTTCATTTTTCTTTTCTTCTATATCTTCTTCTTTTTCTTCTTCATCTTCCTCTTCATCTTCTACTTCTTCTTTTCTTTCTTCATTATTCTTTCTTCTTCTTCTACTTCTTCTTCTAGATTCTTCTTCTTCATCATCTTTCTTTATCTTCTTCATTCTCCTTTCCTCCTTCTGCTTCCTCTTTCTTCTTCTTCGTCTTTCTTCTCCTTCTTTCATCCTCTTCTTTCTTTTTCTCTTTCAACTACTTCTTCCTCAAATTTTACTTCTTTTCTTCTTCTTTTTTTATCGTCTTCTTCGTCTTTCTTCATTTCTCTTCTTCTTCTTCTTTCTTTTTCTCTGCTTTGTTTTTCTTTCCTCTTCCTCTTCTTGTTCTTCTTCTTTTACTTTTCTTCTTCATTATCTTCTTCTTCTTTATCTCCTTTATTTTCTTCTTCTTTTTCCTCTTCTTCTTCTTCTTCTTCTTCTTCTTCTTCTTTCCTTTTTTTGCTTCTTCTTCTTCCACTTTGTTCTTCATCTTCTTTTATCTTTTTCTTCCGATTATTTTATTTCTTCTTCAACTTTCTTCTTATTCTTCTTCTTCTTCTTCTTCTTCTTTCTTCTTTCTTCTTCTTCTTCTTCTTCTTCTTTCTTCTTCTCTACCTTCTTCTTCCTTCTTCTTCCTCTTTCTTCTTCACCTTTCTTCTTCTTCTTTCTTCTTTTTCTTCGTTCTTCTCCTTCTTTCTTCTGCTTCTGTTTTATTTTCTATTCTTCCTTCTTCTTCTTTTTTCTTGTTCTTTCTTCTTCTCCTTCTTTCTTCTTCTTTGTCCATTATTTTCTTCATTATTTTCTTCTTCTTCTTCATTATCTTCTTCTTTATCTTCCTCTTCTTCTTTTTGTTCTTCTTTTTCCTCTTCTTCTGCTTCCACATCGTTCTTCTTAATCTTTCTTATTCTTTCTTCTTCTACTTCAACTTTCTTCTTCTTCTTCTTCTTCGTCTTCTTCTTTCTCCTACTTCTTCTTCTTCTTATTCTTCTTCTACTTCCTATTTTGTCTTCTTTTCCTTCTTATTCCACTTTCTTTTTCTTTATTCTTAACCTTTATTCATCTTCTTCATTCTTCTTTTTCTCCTCCTCCACCTTCTTCTCCTTCTTCCACTTTTTTCTTCTTCATCTTTCTTCTTCTTCTTTCTTCTTCTTCTTCTTTCGTCTTCTTCTTCTATCTTCTTCTTATTTCTTCTTCTTCTTTCTTCTTCTTCTTCTTCTTTCTTCTTCTTCTTTCTTCTTCGTTATCATCTTGTCCTTCTTCTTCTTCTTCTTCTACATCTTCTTTTTCTCCTTCTTCTTCTTCTTATTCGTATTTTTCTTCTTCTTCTACTCTTTCTTCTTCCTTTTCTTCTTCTTCTTCTTCCTCTTTTCCTACTTCCTCTTCTTCTTCTTCTTCTTCTTGTTTTTCTACTTCTTCTTCTTCTTTTCTTCTTCTTCTACTTTTTTCCTCTTCTTCCTCTTAAACATTCTTGTTCTTGTCCTTCTTCTAACTCTTTCTTCTTTTTCTCGATCTTCTAATTCTTTCTTCTTCTTCTACCATCTTTCCTTTTCATCTTCTTTATTCCTTTTCTTTCTCTTTTTTTTCTTTCCCCTTCTTCTTCTTCTTTTTCTTTTTCCTCTTCTTCTTCTTCTTCTTCTTCTTCTCCTGCCTCTTCGTTCTTCTTTGCCATACTTCTTCTTTCTTGTTCTTCTTCTTCCTTTATCTTCTTTCTTCATCTACTTTCCTCTTCTTCATATTTCTTTTCCTTTCTTTTTCTTTTTCTTTATTTTTTTTTCTTCTCATCATCTTCCTCTTCTTTTCTTCTTGTTCTTCTTCTTCTTCTTCTTCTTTCTCTTCCGCTTCTTCTTTCGCTTCTTCATCTTCTTCTTCATCATCTTCATCTTCTTCTTCTTCCTCCTCTTCTTCTTCTTCTTCATTTTTCTTTGTGTTTCTTTTTCTTTTTTCTTCTTCCTCTTCAGTCTTCTTTTTCTTCTTTCTTCTTCTTCTTCTTCTATATTCTTCTTCATCATTCTCTCTTTTTCTTTTCTCTTCTTCTTCTTCTTCTTCTCTTTTCTTCTTTCCCTCATCTTCTTCTTCATCTTCTCTTCTTCTTCTTCTTTTTCTTCTTTCCTTGTCTTCTTCTTTACTTTTCTTCTTCTTCTTTTCTTCTTATTCTTATGGTTCTTCTTCTACTTCTTACTCCTCTTCTTCTTCTTCCACCATTTGTTCTTCTTTTTCTTCTTATTCTTCTTCTTCTTTTGCTTCTTCTTCTTTCTCTTATTCTTCTTCTTCTTCTTCTTCTTCTTCCTCTTATTCTACTTTTGCATCATATTCTTCTTTTTCTTCTTCTTGCTGTTCTTTTTCTTCTTCGTCTTCTTCTTCTTCTTCTTCTTCTTCTTCTTATTCTTTTTCATCATCATCATCTTCTTCTTCTTCTTCTTCTTTTTTTTCCTCTTCTTCTCCTTCTTCTTCATGTCCTTTTTCTTTTTCTTGTACATCTTTCCACTTTCTTCTTCTTCCTTCCTCTTTCTTCCTTCTTCTTCTTTCTTTTTCTTTCTTCTTTCTTATTCTTCTCATCCTACTTCTTTTATTTTCTTCTTGTTTCTTCTTCTTGTTCGTTCTTCTTCTTTTTTCTTCTTCTTTCTTCTTCATCTTCTTCATCTTCTTCTTTTTCTTCTTCTTCTTCCTTCTTCTTCTTCTTCTTTATTTTCTTCTACTACTTCTTTCTCTTCTTCTTCTTCCTCTTTTTCTTCAATTTTCTTTTCTTCTTCTTCTTCTTCTTCTTCATCTTCCTTTTCATCTTCTACTTCCTTTCTTTCTTCATTGTTCTTTCTTCATTGTTCTTTCTTCTTCTGCTTCTACTACTTCTTCTTCATTCTTCTTCTTCATCGTCTTTCTTTTTCTTCTTCTTTCTCCTTTCCTCCTTCTGCTTCCTCTTTCTTTTTCTTCGTCTTTCTTTTCCTTCTTTCATCCTCTTCTTTCTTCTTCTTTTTTTCGTCTTCTTCGTCTTTCTTCATTTTTCTTCTTCTTCTTCTTCTTTCTTTTTCTATGTCTTCTTCTTCCTCTTACTCATCTTCTTCTTCTTCTTCTTCTTCTTCTTTTCTTCTTCATTATATTCTTCTTTACCTCCTTTATTTTCTTCTTCTTTTTTCTATTCTTCTTCTTCTTCTTCTTCTTTCTTTTTTTGCTTCTTCTTCTTCCACTTTGTTCTTTGTCTTCTTCTATCTTTTTGTTTCATATTATTATTCTTCTTCTTCAACTTTCTTCTTCTTCTTCTTCTCCTTCTTCTTTCTTCTTTCTTCTTCTTCTTTTACTTCCTTCTTCCTCTTCTTCTATCTTCTTCTTCCATATTCTTCTTCTTTATTCTTAACCTTTATTCATCTTCTTCATTCTTCTTTTCCTCCTTCTTTCTCCTCTTCTTTTTTCTTCTTCGTCTTTCTTCTTCTTCTTCATTCTTCTTCTTCTTTTTTCGTCTTCTTTCTTCTTATTCTTATTTCTTCTTGTTTGTTCGTTTTCTTTCTTCTTTTTCTTCTTTCTTCTCCTTCTTTTTTCTTCTTCTATTTTTTCCCTCTTCTTAGTTCTTCTTTTTCTTTTTTCTTATTCTTCCTTCTTCATCTTCTTCCTGATGATTGTGTTACTATTGATCTTGTTAACAGTGTTTCTAAGCATTTTTTATGCTTATTCTTTGGCTTTCTGTTCTACTAAAATTTGCTTGTTAAGCATGTATCCCTTTTCTAGCTGTGTTAACTAATAATTGGTTGCTCGTCAGTCACTTGCCTGAAGAGAACTAAAACATCCATCGAGTCTGTCGAAGATTTCTGGATTGGTTTGTTGAAGTGTTTTGTTATACTAGTCCTTGATTACTGAGGCAGCAAATGTTTTGCCTTTTTTTATTGTTCCACTTTGAGCCCTTTTGTTGACAAGATTTTTTGCTTATGGAATTGCCACTTGTATTTTTGGATTTTGATTCCCAGTTGCCTGTTGGGCTTTTGACAGTATTTCAGGAGCCTGTTGGGCCTTTTTTCCAATGCTAGTTGAGCTGTGGATGTTTCAGCTGTATCTTCTCCCATTTGGGCTTTGGCCTTTTTGTGTGTCACTTCGTAAACTCTCCTATTTTTTTCATTTTCTCTAGGACTGACTTTAAGAATAAAAGTTCTTTGTTCATGGTCTGCTAAGAAAATCAGCAATTACGTTAGTAAAACCAGGAATATATTTAACAGTATAATTAAAAATTTTTAAATAAAGAGCAAGACGTAAGCGTCTTAAGTTTTCTTCTCGATTGTGTTGTCTTTTTCTGCAGAAATTGTGCTACTGATTTGTTATCAGTTTTTATAATGAATTCTCTAGGACAAATTATTGTCTATAAAACTAGCAATAAAAGGTCTAAAAATATATTTATTCCATAGAGAATTTACTATAGAAACTGATAACAAATCAATAGCATAATTTCTATAGAAAAAGACAATACACAATCTAGAAGAAAACTTAAGACGCATACATCTTACTCTTTATTTAGAAATTTTTAATTATACTGTTAAATATATTCCTAGTTTCACTAACGTAATTACTGATTTTCTTAACAGACAATGAACGAAGAAGAACTTTATTCTTAAAGTCAGTCCTAGATAAAATGAAAAGAGTAGGAGAGTTATTGAAGTAACACAAAAAAAGGCCAAAGCCTAAATGGGAGAAGATACAGCTGGAACATCCACAACTCAACTAGCACTAGAAAAAAAAGCTCAACAGGCTCCTGAAATACTCTCAAAAGCCCAATTGGCAATTGGGAATCAAAATCCAAAAATACAAGTGGCAACTCCACAAGCAAAAAACCTTGTCAAAGGTGGCATTTGGAAAAACAGTTTATTTAATCGACACCTTCGCTTCTGACTTTGAAGAATAAGAAGTGCGAGAAAAAAGATGAAAAGATTTCTTAAAAGTATTAAATTAGGGAAGATAGGATTCGAAGAAAAAAGGAATTATTTCTTTATAAAAGAAAATATTTCTGATCAAGAAGATAACTTAGATGACGACAACATGGAGGCACTCAACCTCACAAACTAAAGCATGGTAGACCAAGCCAGGCGCACTATCTAAAGTAAAGGTGCACTACAAAAGCAAAAGCAACAGCACACTTCCAAAAGAAAGCAAGAAGCACTACCTAAAGGCGGAATACCAACAATATGGCGAAAAAGATTACTTCGTTCCTAAGGAATTCCTCCTATAGATAAGGAACCTCTCCCTACCAAAGGGATATAGGAAAAATACTCTTGTATTCTTCTTCTTTCATCTTCTTCTTCTTCTTCTTTGTCTTTCTTCTTCTTCATCTTCTCCTTCCAATTTGTCATCTTTCTTCTTCTTCTTCTTTTTCATCGTCTTCTTCTTCTTCTTCTACTTCTTCACCTTCTTCTTGTTCTTATTTCTCCTTTTTCTTCTTTTTCATCCTTCTTTTTCTTCTTCTTCTTCTTCTTCTTTCATCTTCTTCTTCTTCTTTGTCTTTCTTCTTCTTCATCTTCACCTTCTAATTTTTCATCTTTCTTCCTATTCTTTTACTTCTTTCTTTTTCTTCTTCTTCTTTTCTTCTTCTTTATTCTTCTACTTATACTTCCTTCATCTTCTTCTTCTTCTTCTTCTTTATTCTTCATCATCTTTCTTCTTCTTTTTCTTTCTTCTTTCTTCACCTTCTTCTTTTCTCATCATCTTCTTCTTTCCTCTACTTCTTTCTTCATCTTCTCCTTTGTTCTTCTTCTCCTTTGTCATCTTCTTTTTCTTCTTCTTCTTCTTCTTCTTCTTCTTTTTCTTCTTCTTCTTCCTCCTCTTCATCTTCTTTTTCTTCTTCTTCTTCTTCATCTTCTATCTTCTACTTCTTCCTTCTTCTCCTTTCTTCTTCATCTTCTTCTTCTTCTTCTTCTTCTTCTTCTTCTTCTTCTACTTCTTCTTCTTCTTCTACTACTTCTACTTGTTTGTCTTCTTCTTCTTCTCCGTCTTCTTCTTCTTTCTTTTTCTTCTTCTTCTTCCTCTTTATTCTTCTTCTTCCCCTTCCTCTTTCTTCTGCACCTTCTTTTTCATTATTCTTCTTCATTCTTCTTCTTGTTCTTTCTTCTTCTTCTTTATTCTTAATCTTTCTCCTTCTTATCCTTCTTCATCTTCTTCTTCTTCTTCATTCTTCTTCTTCTTCTTTCTACTTCTTTTTCATTCTTCATCTTCTTCTTCATTCTTCTTCTTCTTCTTCGTCTTCTTTCCTCTTCTTCTTTGTCCTTCATATTTCTTCTTCTTCTTCTTCTTTTTCTTCTACTTCTTCTTCTTCTTGCTTCCCTTTTTTCTACCTCTTCTTTCTTCTTCATCATCTTTCTTTTTCTTCTTCTTCTTCTTCTTCTTTCATCTTCTTCTTCATCTTCCCTCCTTCTTTCCTCTTTCTTCTTCTTCTTCTTTATTCTTCTTCTTTCTTCTTCTTTTTCTTTTTTCATCATTTCCTTTCTTCCTCTTCTTCTTCTTTTTTCTTCTTTTTCTTTCTTCCTCTTCTTCTTCTTCTATCTTCATCTTCTTCTTCTTCTTCTTCTAATTTCTTCTTCTTCTACTTTCTTCTTCTACTTTCTTCTTCATCTTCATTCTCTTTCTTCTTCTTCCTTCTTTTTTCTTCTTCTTCTTCTTCTTTCCTCTTTTTGTTCTTCCTATATTATTCTTCTTCTTCTTCTTTTCTTTTTCTTCTTCTTCCACTTCCTATTATTCTTCCTTTTCTTCTTCTTCATCATCTTCTTCTTCTTCTTCTTCATCTTTTTCTTCTCATTTCTTCTTTTTTTCTTCCTCTTTCTTCTTCTTTCCTCTTTCTTCCTTTCTTTCTTCTTCGTCTTCTTCAAATTTCTTGTTATTTCTTCTTCTTTTTCTTTCTTTCTTCTTCCACTTCTTCTTCTTCTTCAATTTCTTCTTGATCTTTCTTCTTCTTCTTCTTCTTCTATCTTCTTCTTCTTCTTCTTCTTCTTCTTTTTCTTCTTAGTCTTCTTTATTTTTCAACTTCTTTCTTCTTCAACTTTGTTTTTCTTTTTCTTTCTTTTTCTTCCTTCTTATTCATCTTCTTTGTTCATCTTCTTCCTCTTTGGTCTTCTTTCTCTTCTTCAACTTCTTTCTTCTATTTCTTCTTTTTCTTCTTTTTCTTCTTTGTCTTCTTCTTTTTCTTATTTTTATTACTTTCCACTTTTTCTTCTGGTTCTTATTCGTCTTCTTCTTCTTGTTCTTCATCTTCCTCCTGTTTCTTTATTTTCTTCTTCTTCTTGATTCTTCTTGCTTCTACTTTTTCTTTCTTCTTCTTCATTCTTTTTAAACTTCTTTCTTCGTATCCTTCTTCAAATTCTTTCCTTTTCTTTTTTCTTCTTGTTATTCTTTGTTCCATTTCTTCTTCTTCTTCTTCTTCATCTTCTTCTTCTTCTTTCTTTCTCTTCAACTTTCTTGTTCTTCTTTCTTCTTTGTTCTTATTCTTTCTTCTTCTTTTTTCTTATTCTTCCTCTCTCTTCCTCTTCATCTTTCTTCTTCTTTTGACTTCTTTCTTTTTAATCTTTCTTCTTCTACTACTTTTTTCTTTTTCTTCCTTCTTCCTCCTTTTCCTTTCTCTTTCTTCTTTTTATCCTTTCTTCTTCTTTCTTCTTCTTCCTCCTCTTCTTATTCTTTTTCTTCTTCTTTCTTCATCTTGTTTCCTCTTCTTCTTCTTTCTTCTTCTTATTATTATTATTACTCTTCCTTCATCTTATTCTTCTTATTTCTTCTTCTTGTTCTTTCTTCTTCTTCTTTCATCTTATACTTCTTCTTCTTCTTGTTTTTTATTCTTCTTCTTCTTTCTTCTTCCACTTTCTTCTTTTTCTTCTTTCTTTTTATTTTTCATCTTCTTCTTCTTTCAATTTCTTCTTTCTTCTTCTTCTTCTTCTTCTTCTTCTCTTCTCTTCTTCTTTGTCTTCTGCTTCTTCTTTCTTCTTCTTCTTCTTCTTCTTTATTATTATTATTATTATTATTCTTTCTTCAAACTACTACTTCTTCTTCTTCTTTCATCTTCTTCTTCTTCATTCTTCTACTTTGTTCTTATTTTTCTTTCTTCCTCTTTTCTTATCTTTTTTCTTATCCTTCTTCTTCTTCATCTTCTTCTTCTTCTTCTTCTTCTTCTTCTTCTACTTCTACTTTTTTTTGTTCTTTTCTCTTCTTTTTCTTCTTCTTCTTTCTTCTACTTCTTCTTCTTCTTCTTGCTCCCTCTTTTTCTTCCTCTTCTTTCTTCTTCTTCATCTTTCTTCTTCTTTTTCTTCTTTTTCTTCTTCTTCTTCATCTTCTCTTCTTCTTCATCCTACCCATCTTCCTCTTCTTCTTCTTCTTCTTCTTCCTCTTCTTCTTCTTCTTTTTCTTCTTCTTCTTCTTCTTCTACTTCTTCTGCTTCTTCTTTTCCTTTTTCTTCTTCTTCTTCTTCTTCTTTTTTCCTATTCCTCTTTCTTCTACTTCTTTGTTCTTCTTCTTTCTTCTTCTTCTTTCTTATTCCACTTCTTTCTTCTTCTTTCTACTTCTTAATCTTTCTTCTTCTTTCTTCTTCTTCTTCTTCTTCTTCTTCCTCTTCTTGGCTTTCTTATTCTTTCTTTTTCATCTTCTTCTTCCTCTTCTACTTGTTCTTTTTTTCTCTTTTTTTTTCTTTTTTTTTCTTTTTTTTCTTTTCTTTCTTTTTCTTTCTTCTTCTTCTTTCTTCTTATTCTTCTTCTTCATTTTTTAGGTTCTTCTTCTTCTTCTTCTTCTTCTTCCTCTTCTTTTCCTTCTTCTTCTTCTTCTTCTTCTTTATTCTTCTTCTTCATCTTCGTTACTTCTTCTTCTTCCTTTTCTTCTTCTTCTTCTTCTTCTTCTTCTTTGTTCTTCTTCATCATCTTCGTTACTTCTTTTTTTTGTTCTTCTTATTCTTCTTCTTTCCTCTTCTCCTTCTTTTTCTTCTTCTTTCTTCTTCTTTTACTTTCATCTTTTCTCTTCTCGTTCTTTCTTCTTTTTCTTTTTCTTAATTTTCTTTCTTATCCTTTTTCTTCTTCTTCTTCTTCTCTTCAACTTCTTTCTTCTTTCTTCTTATTCTTCTTCTTTCCTCTTCTTCTTCACCTTCTTCTTCTTCTTCTTTCTTTATTTTATTCTTCTTCTTCCTTCTTCTCCTTCTTCTTCTTCATCGTCATTCTTCTTCTTCTTTTCTTCTTCTTTCTTCAACTTCTTCTTTCTTCTTTCTTCTTCTTCTTTCTTCCCCTTCTTTCTTCTTCTTCTTTCTTCTTCTTCTTCCTCTTTCTACTTCTACTTCTACTTCTTCTCCTTCTTCTTTCTTCTTCTTCTTTTCTTTTTTCTTTCTTCTTCTTCTTCTTTCTACTTCTTTCTTCTTTTTCTATATTTTTATTCTTCTCCTTTTTGTTCTTCTTCTTCTTCTTCATTCTTCTTCTTCTTTTTCCAAACTCTTTCTTCTTTTTCTTCCTCTTTCTTTTTCTTCTTCTTCTTTCTTCTTCTTCATCTTCGTCTTCTTCTTCTTTCTCTTCTTCTTCTTCTTCTTCTTCTTCTTCCATCTTTTTCCTCTTCTTCTTCTTCTTCTACTACTACTTCTTTCCTCTTCTGCTTTGTCTTTTTCTTTCTTCTTCTTCAACTTCTTCTTTCTTCATCATCTTTCTTCTTGTTATTTGTTCTTTATTTATCTTCTTCTTCTTCTTCTTCGTTTTCATCTTTTTCATCATTATCATCTTATTTTTCTTCTTCTTCTTCTTCTTCTTCTTCTTCTTCTACTTCTTCTTCCTCTTCTTTTCCTTCTTCCTATTCTTCTTCTTCTTCTTCATCTTCTTCTCCTTGCTTCTTCTTCTTCTGCTTCTTCTTCTTAATTATTCTACTTCTTACTTCTTCAACTTTCTTCTTCTTCTTCTTTCTTTTTCTTCTTATTCTTCTTCTTTTTCAATCAACTACTTTTTATTCTTCTTCTTCTTCTTCTTCTTCTTCTTTCTTCTTCTTGTTTCTTCTTTTTCTTCTTTCTTCTTCTTGTTTCTTCTTCTTCTTCTCTCTTCTTCTTCCCCTTCTTCTTATTCTTCTTCTTCTTCTACCTCTTCCATTTTATTCTTATATTTCTTCTTTCTCCAAACATCTTCTCCCTGATCCTTTTTTTTTATTCTTCTTTCTTCTTCTTCTTCCTCTTCTTCTTTGTTCTTCTTCTTTGTTCTTCATCTTCTTTCTTCTTTTTATTCATTCTTCTTCATCTTCTTTCTTCTATTCCTTCTTCCTCTTCTTCTTTTTGCTCTTCTTCTTCTTCTTCTTCTTCTTCTTCTTCTACCTCTTTCTATTCGTCATTCTCTTCTTCTTCTTCCTCCTCCTCCTTTTCTTTTTATTCAACTACAAATTCTTCTATTTCTAGTTCTTCGCTTTCTTGCTCGTTTTCTTTTTTTTTTCTTCTACTTTTTTCTTCTTCTTCTTTCTTCTTCTTCTTTCTCCTTCTTTCTTCTTTCTCTTCTTTCTTCTTCTTTCTTCTTCTTCTTCCTCTTCTTCTTCCTCTTCTTCATCCTCTTCTTGGACTTCTTCTTCTTGTTCTTCTTATTTTACTTTCTTCTTTTTTCTTTCTTCTTCGTCTTCTTCTTCTTCTTCTTCTTCTTCTTTCATCTTCTTCTTCTTCTTCTCCTTTCTCCTCTACATCTACTTTCTTCTTTTTTTTCTTTCTTCATTTTCTTTCTTCTTTATCTCCATTCTTATCTTTCTTCTTCTTCTTCTTCTTTCCCTTCTTCGCCTTCTTCTTCTCTTTTCATCTTCTACATTCTTCTTCTTCTTCTTTTTTCTTTTTCTTTTTCTTCTTCTTCTTCTTCTTCTTCTTCTTCTTCCTATTCTTCATCTTTTTCTTCTTCTTCTTCTTCTTCTTCTTCTTCTTCTTCCTATTCTTCATCATTTTCTTCTTCTTCTTCTTCTTCTTCTTCTTCTTCTTAATCTTCTTCTTCTTCTTTCTTCTTCTTCTTCTTCTTCTTCTTCTTTCTTCCTCTTGTACTTCTTCTTCTTCTTTCTTCCTCTTGTACTTCTTCTTCTTCTTGTTCTTCTTCTTTTTTCTTCCTCTTCTCCTTTCTTCATCTTATTTCTTCCACTTTTTCTTCTTCGTCCTCTTCTTCTTCTTCTTTGTCTTCTTTACCTTCTTCTTCTTATTCTACTTCTTCTCCTTCTTCTTCCTTCTTTTTCTTTTTCTTTCTTTCTTCTTCTTCTTCTTTTTGGTCTTTTTCTTTCGTCCTCTTCTTCGTCTTCTTCTTCTTCTTCTTCTTCTTCTTCTTATTCTTTCTTTTTTTCTTCTTCTTTCTTCCACATCTTCATTCTTTATTTTCTTTCTTAACCTTCTTTCTTTGTATTCTTCTTTCTTTTTCTTCTTCATCTTTTCTTCTTCCTCATCTTCTTCATGTTCTTCTTCTTCTTTTTCTTCTTCTTCTTTCTCTCTATTTCTTCTTTTTCTTTCCTCTTCTTCTTCGTCTTATTCTTTCTTCTTCTTCTTGTTCTTCTTTTCTTCATCTTCATCTTCCTGATCTTCTTCTTCTACCTAGTCTTCTTTTTGCACTTCTTTTTCTTCTTCCTCCTCTTCTTCTTCTTCTTCTTCTTCTTCTTCCGCTTCCTTTTTGTTTCTTCTTTTTCTTTTTCTTCCTCTTCTTCTTCTTCTTCTTCTTCTTCTTCTTCTGCTCCTTTTTCTTCCTTATCTTTGTTTCTTCTTCTTCTTCTTTTTCTTCTTCTTCTCCTTCTTTCTTTTTCTCTTTCTTTTTCTTCTTCTTTCTTTCTTCCTCTTCTTTCTTCTTCTTTCTTATTATTATTTCTTGTTGTTGTTGTTGTTGTTCTTTTTCTTCTTGCTCTTTCATCTTCTTATTTTTCTTTTTCTTTCTTAATCTTTTTTCTTTCTTCTTCTTCTTTCTTGTTCATCTTGAATATTCTTATCCTTGTTCTTCTTCTTCTTCTTCTTCTTCATTGTTCATCTTCTTCTTTTTCCTTACTCTTTCTTCTTCTTTCTCCTTCCTCAACTTCTTCCTTTTTCTTCTTCTTCTATGTCTTTCTTCTTCTTCTTCTTCTTCTTCTTCTTCTCCTTCATCTTCTTCTTCTTCTTTCTTCTTCTTTCGCTACTTTTTCTTCTTCTTCTTCTTCGTTCCTCTTCTTCTACTTCTTTCTTCTGCTTCTCCTTTATTCTTCTTTGCTCCTCTTCATCTTTGCTCCTCTTCTTTTTTCTTATTCTTTCTTCTCCATTTTTTTTCTTATTCTTCCTCTTCTTTTCTTCTTTTTTTTCTTCTTCTTCTTCATTTTTTGTTCTTGTTCTTCTTTCCTCTTCTCATTTCTTCATCCTCTTCTTCCTCTTCTTTCTTCTTTCTTCTTCTTCTTCATCTTTTCTCTTTTTTCTTCTTCATCTTCTTCTTCTTCTTCTTTAACGTTTCTCAATTTTTCATTCTTCTTCTTTCTTTTTTCTTCTTTTTCTTTTTCCTTCTACTTCTTCTTCTTCTTGTTCCTTCTTTATCTTTTCTCCTTCTACTTCTTCTTCTTCTTCTTCTTCTTTTTCTTCTTTCTTCCTCTTCATCTTCTTCTTCTTCTTTCTTCTACTTGTTGATCTTCTTCTTCAACCTTCTTCTTCTACTTCTTCTTTCCTCTTCTTCTTCTTCTTCTTCTTCTCTGTCTTTCTTCTTCTTCTTCTTCTTTCTTCTTCTTCATCTTCCCTCTTCTTTGTTCTTGTCCTTCTTTCTTCATCTTTCTTCTTCTTCTTCTTTCTTGTTCTTCTTTCTTCTTCTTCTACTATCTTCTTCATCATCATCATCATCATCTTCTTCTTCCACTTGTTCTTGTTCTTCTTCATTTTTTTTCTTCTTTTTCTTCTTCATCTTCTTCTTCTTCTTCTTGTTTTAATTCTTTTTCTTCTTCTTCTTCTTCTACCTCTTTCTCTTCTTCTTTTAATTTTTCTTCCACTTCTACTACTTCTTCTTCTTCTTCTTCTTCTTTCTTATTATTATTATTATTATTATTATTATTATTACTATTATTATTATTATTATTATTATTATTATTGTTATTATCATCGTTATTATTATTCATTCTCTTCTTCTACTTCTTCTACGACTACAACTTCTTCTTCTTCTTTCCTTACTCTTCTTCTTTCTTATAATTTCTTCTTTCTTCTTCTTTCTTCTTGCTCTTCTTCTTCTTAATTTTCTTTCCTCATTCTTCTTCTTCTTTCTTCCACTTTCTTTCTTTCTTCTTCTTTCTTATCCTTTCTTCTTCTCCTTTCTTCATCTCCTTTCTTCTTCTTCTTCTTCTTCAACTTTCTCCTCTTCTTCTTCTTCTTCTTTTTCTTTCTCCTCTTGTTCTTCTTCTTCTGCCTCTACTACTTTCTTTCTCCTCTTCTTCTTTGTCTTCTTGTTCTTCTTCTTTCATCTACTTCTTCTTCTTCTTCTTTCTACTACTCCTTTTTATTCTGGTTCTTCTTCTCTTTTTCTTCTTCCTCTTCTTCCTCTTCATCTACTTCTTCATTAGTTTCTCCATCTTCTTCTTCTTCTTCTTCTTCTTACACTTTGTCTTTTTCTTCTTCTTTTTGTTCATCTTCTTCCTCTTCTTCTCTTTCTTCATTTTTTCTTCTTCTTTTTCTTCTTCTTCGTCATCATCTTCTTTTTGTTCTTTTTCTCTCTGCTTTTTCGTGTTCATCTTCCTCTTCTTCTTCATTGCTCTTTCTTCTTCTTTTTCTTCTTACACCTTTCTTCTTCTTTCTTTTTCTTTCTTCTTTCTTCTTTTTCTTTTCTTCTTCTATTTTTTCTTCTTCTTCTTCTTCTTCTTCTTCTTCTTCTTCTTCTTTCTTCATTTTCTTCTCCTTTTTCTTCTTCCTCTTCTTCTTCTCTTCTTCTTCTTCTTCTTTCTTCTTCTTCTTCTTCTTCTTCTTCTTCTTCTTCTTTCTTCTTCTTCTTCTTCAATATTGTTTTTTTTCTCCTTTTTCTTTCTTCTTCTTGTTCTTCTTCTTCTTCAACTTTCTTCTACTTCTTTTTCTTCCTCTTTCTTATTCTTCTCCTCCATTCTTCTTCTTCATCTTCCTTCTTCTTCATCATAAATATTCTTCTTCTTTCTTCTTCATCTTTCTTCTTCTTCTTCTTCTTCTTCTTCTTCCTCTTCTCCTTCTTCTCCTTTTTTTTCTTCTTCTTCTTCTTCTTTCTTCTTCTTTGCCTTTTCTCTTCTTTCTTCTTCTTCTTCTTTCTTCATTCTTGCTCCTCATCTTTCTTATTCTTCTTCTTTCATTTACTTCCTCTTTTTTTTACTTTCTTCTTCTTCTTCCACTTGTTATTCTTTCTTCTTCTTCCTTCTCATTCTTCTTCTTCTACTTCTTCTTCTTCTTCTTCTTTATCTTCTTCTTCTATTTCTTTTTCCTCTACTTCTTGTTCTTGTTCTTCTTCTTCTTTTCTACTTCTTTTCTACTTCTTTTTTTTCTTCTTCCTCTTCTACTACGTCTTCAACTTCTTCTTTTTCTTCCTTCTTCTACTTTCCTCTTCTTTTTTTTTCTTCTTTCTTTTTCTTCTCCTTTTTTTTCTTCTTCATCTTCTTATATCTCCTACTTCTTCAATATTTTTCTTCTTCTTCTTCTTCTTCTTCTTCTTCTTTTTCTTCTTCTTCGTCTTCTACTACGTCTTCTTCTTCTTCTTCTTCTTCTTTCTTCATTTTCTTTCATCTTCTTTTTTCTTCTTCTTTCTCCTTCATCTTCTTCTTTCTTCCACATTTTTTCATCTTCTTCGTCGTTCCTTCTTCTTGTCCTTCTTCTTCTTTTTCTTCTTCTTCTTCTACTACTTCTTCTTCATCTATTTCTTCTTATTCTTCTTCCTCTTCTTCTTGTTCTTTTTCTTCTTCTTCTTCTTCATCTCCTTCTTCTTCTTTCTTCTTCTTCTTCTTCATCTCCTTCTTTATCTTCTTCTTCTTCTTCTTCTTTCTTCTTCTTCTTCTTTGTCACCTTCTTTTTCTTCTTCTTCTTCTTTCTTCTTCATTTTATTTTTCTTCTTTCTACTTCTTCTCCTTCTTCCTCTTCTTCTTCTTCTTCTTTTTCATCTTCATTAAGTTCATATTCTTTTCTTCTTCTTCTTCTTCTTCTTCTTCTTCTTCTTCATCTCCTTCTTATTCTTCTTCTTCTTCTTCTTCTTCTTCTTTTCCTTCTTATTCTTCTTCGTCTTCTTCTTTGTCTTCCTTCTTCTTCTCCTTCTTCTTCTTCTTCTTCTACTACTACTACTTCTTCTTCTTCTTTGTTATCTTCTTCTTATTCTTCTTCCTCTTCTTCTTCTTCTTTTTCTTCTTCTTCTTCTTCTTCTTCTTCTTATTCTTCTTTCTTCTTCTTATTCTTCTTCCTCTTCTTCTTCTTCTCTTTTGTTCTTCTTCTTCTTCTTCTTCTTCTTTCTTCTTCTTCATTTTATTCTTCTTCCTTTTTCTACTTCTTCTTCTTCTACTTGTTCTTCTTCTTCATCTTTTTCATCTTCTTTATGTCCATCTTATTTTTCTTCTTCCTCTTCTTCTTCTTCTTCTCCTCCTCCTCCTTCTTCTTCTTCATCTTCCGCTTCTTTTTATTCTCTACTTCTTCTTCTTAAACTTGTTCTTCTTCTTGTTCTTTATAATCTTCTTTTCTTTTTTTTATTCTTCTTCTGCTTTTTCTTATCCTTCTTATTCTTCTTCACCTTTTTCTTTGCCTTCTCCTTCTTTTTCTACTTTTTCTTTTGTCCTCGTTCATCTTCTTCTTTCTTCTTCCTTTTTGTTTCTACTTTTTTCTTCTTTCTTCTTTTTTTTTTTACTTTCTACTGCTTCATCTTCTTTTTCTTCTTCTTCTTCTTCTTCTTTCTACCTCTTTCTTCATTGTTTGTTTTCGTTCTTAGTCTTCTTCTTCTTCTTCTTCATCTTCTTTCTTCTTCTTCTTCTTCTTATTCTTCTTCTTCTTCTATATTCTTTTTTTTTCTTTTTCTTCTTCTTTCTTCTTTCGCATCTTCTTATTCTTTTCTTCTTCCTCTTCTTCTCCTTTGTCTTCTTCTTTTTCTTCTTCTTCTTCTTTCTTCTTCTTCTTCTATCTTCTTTTTCTCCTTTCTTGTTCTTTTTTTCCTCTTCTTCTTGTTTCTTCTTGTTTCTTCTTGTTCTTCTTATATCTTCTTCTTCGTCTTTCTTCTCCTTCTTTCGTCTTCTTCTCCTTTTTCCTCTTCTTCTTTCTTGTTCTTCTTCTTTCTTTTTCTTCACCTTTCTTCTTCTTCATATTTCTTCTTCTTTCTTCTTCTTGTTTTCTCTTTTTTTTTCTTCATCATCATCATCATCATCATCTTCTTCTTCTTCTTCTACTTCTTCTTCATCTTCTTCTTCTTCTTCTTCTTCTTTGTCTTCTTCCTCCACTTCTTCTTTTTCTTCTTCTACTTCTTATTCTTCCTCTTCATCTTGTTCACTATTTTTCTTCCGCTTCTTGTTCTTCTTCAGTTTCTTCTTCTTCTT
This sequence comes from Vanilla planifolia, assembly GCA_023846275.1. Lineage (NCBI taxonomy): Eukaryota > Viridiplantae > Streptophyta > Magnoliopsida > Asparagales > Orchidaceae > Vanilla > Vanilla planifolia. The sequence continues at coordinate 10,829,383 of CM043872.1, read as the reverse complement.
CCTCTTCTTCTTCTTCTTCTTCTTTTTCTTCTTCTTCTTCTGCTTCTTTTCCCTTTCTTCTTTTTCTTTCTTTTTGTTTCTTCTTTCTTCTCCTTTCTTCTTCTTCCTCTCCTTTCTTCTTCTCCTTCTTCTTCTTCTGTTCTGTTCCTTCTTCTTCTTCTTTCTTCTTCTTCCTCTTCTTGTTCTTCTTTCTTCTTCCTCGTCATTGTTTCACCTCTTTCTTCTTCATCTTCTTTCTTCTTCTTCGTCTTTTTCTTCTTCTTTTTCTTCATCTTCTTATTCTTCTTCTTTCTTTTTCTTCTTCGCTCCTCTTCATTATTCCTCATCAACTTTCTACTTCTTTTATCTTCATCATCATCATCTTCTTCTTATTCTTCCTCTAATTGCCCTTCTTTTTCTTCTTTCTTCTTCTTCTTCATAATCTTCTTCTTCTTCTTCTTCTTCTTCTTCTTCTTCTTCTTCCTCTTCTTTTTCTTTCCCACCTCATCATCTTCTTGTCCCTCTTCTTCTTCCTCTTCTTCTTTTTCTTCTTCTCCTTCTTTTTAGTTTTCATCTTCTTCTTATTATTCTTTTCTTTCCAGTTCCTTATTCTTTCTTACTCTTTCTTCTTCTTTCTTCTTCTTTCTTCTTCTTTCTTCTTCTTCTTCTTCTTCTTTCTTCTTTCTTCTTCTTCCTCTTCTTCATCTTCTTCTTCTTCTTTCTTCTTGTTCTTCTTTTGCTTCTTTTGCTTCAACTTTGTTCTTCTACTTCATCTTCTTCTTTACATTCTTCTCATTCTTCTTCAGCTTATTTCTTCTTCTTCTTCTTGGTTTTTTCTGCATTTTCTACTTCTCTATTCTTCTTCTTTTATCTTCTTTTTCTTTCTTCTCCTCCTTCTTCTTCTTCTTCTTCATTCTTCTTGTTCATCTCTCTTCTTTTTTTCCTTTTTGCTTCTTCGTTCTTCTTCTTCTTTTTCTTCAATGTATTTCTTCTTCTCGTTTCTTCTTTCTTATTTTTCTTCTTATTTGTTCTTCATTTTCTTTTCTTCTTCTTCTTCTTCATTATCTTCTTCTGCATCCTCTTCTTCTTCAACTCCATTTTTTAGCTCTTTCTCTTGTTCTTCAACTTTTACTTCTTCTTCTTCTTTTTCTTATTGTTCTTCTTCTTCTTGCAATTCTTTTTACTCTTCTTCTTCTTCTTCTTCCTCTCCTTCTTTTTCACATTTTTTTCTTTGCTTCTCCTTCTACATTCTTCTTCTTCTTCTTCTATTTTCTTCTTTGTCCTTCCTCTTCTTCTTTCTTCTTCTTCTTTTTTCTTCTTCTTTACTATTCATTATTTTCATCACCTTCTTCTTCTTCTTCATCTTCTTCTTACTCTTTTTCTTCCTCTCCTTCTTTTTCACATTTTTTGCCTTTGCTCTTCCTTTTACTTTCTTCTTCTTGTTCTTTTGTTTTCTTCTTTGTCTTTCATCTATTTCTTCCTTCTTGTTTTTCCTTCTTCTTCTTCTTTCTTCTACTTTCTCGTTCATTATCTTCATCCCATTCTTCTTCTTCTTCTTCTTCTTCTTCTTCTTCTTACTCTTCTTCTTCCACCTCCTCTCCTTCCTCTTCTTCTTCTTCTTCTTTTTCGTCTTCTTCTTCTTCTACTTCTTTTTCTTCTACTACTTTTTCTACTTCTTCTTCTTATTCTTATTCTTATTCTTCTTTATCTTTTACATCTTATTCTTCTTCTTCTTCTTCTTCTTCATCTTCTCCTTCTATTACTTATTCCTTTTTTTCATCTTTTTCTTCTTCTTCTTCTTCTTTGACTTCTTCTTCTACTTATTTTTCTTCTTCTTCTTCTTCTTCTTCTTCTTTCTCTTCTTCTTCTTCTTGTTCTTCTTCATCTTCGTCATCATCTTCTTCTTCTTCTTCTTCTTCTTCTTCGTCTTCTTCTTCTTTTACTTCTTTTTCTTCTTCTGCTTTTTCTACTTGTTCTTCTTCTTCATCTTTCTCTTCTTCTTGTTCTTCTTCATCTTCTTCATCTTCTTCTTTTTCTTCTTCTTTTTCTTCTTCTTTTTCTTCTTCTTCTGTTACTTCTTTTTCTTCTTCTGCTTTTTCTACTTCTTCTTCTTCTTCTTCTTCTTTTTCTTCTTCTTTATTTTCTTATTCTTCTTCTTCTTCTTCTTCATCTTCTTCTTCTACTACTTCTTCCATTTTTCATCTTGTTCTTCATCTTCTTCTTCTTCTTCTTCGTCCCCTTCTTCTACTTCTTTTCGGTTTATTTTTCTTCTTACTTCTTGTTTCTTCTGTCTTCTTCTTCTTTCTTTTTTCTACTCTTTTCTCTCTTCTTCCATCTTCTTTCTCCTTCTTCTTTTTTCTTCTTCTTCTTTCTTCTTCTTCTTCTTCTTCTATTTTCTTCTCGATCATCTTCTTCTTCATCTTCTTCCTATTCTTCTTCTCCTTCTTCTTTTACCTCTTCTTCTTCTTCTTCTTTCTTCTTCTTCTTCTTTCTTCTTCTTCGTCTTTCTTCTTCTTCTTTCTTCTTCTTTCCCTTCTCTTGCCTTCTTCTTTCTACTCCTTTTTTCTTCTTCTATCTTCTTCATTTTCTTCTTCTCCTTCTTCTTCTATTGGTTCTTCTTTTTTCTTCTTCTTCTTCTTCTTCTTCTACTACTATTATTTCTTTTTCTTCTTTTTCTTCCTATTCATTTTCTTCTTCCTCTTTTCCTCCTTTTTTTTTCTTCTTCTTTTTCCCTTATTTTTCTTCTTTTTCTTCTTCTTCTTCTTCTTCTTCTTCTTCTTCTTCTTCTTGTGCTTCTTTTTCTTTTTATAATTCTACTTCTTCATCATCATTATCTTCTTCTTCTTCTTCTTCATTTTTCTTCTTCTACTTTCTTCTTCTTCTTCTTTCCTCATCTTCTTTCTTCTTTTTTTTCTTTCTTCTTCTTTGCCTTTCTTCTTCTTATTTGTTCATCTTTCTTCTTCATTCTTTTTTCTTCTTCATCATTATTCCTCTTCTTTTGTTCATCTTACTCTTTCTTCTCGTTCTTTCTTATTTTTCTTTCTCTCCTTATCTTCTTTTTTTCCTTCTTCTTCTTCCTTTTCTTCTATCTTCTTCTGCATCATTCTTCTTCTTTCTTCTTCTTCTTCTTTCCTCTTCTTCTATCTTCTTTTTCTTCTTTCTTCTTCTTTGTCATTCTTCTTCTTTGTTCTTCTTCTTTCCACTTTTTATTTCTACTTTTTCTCCTTTCTTCTTCTTCTTCGCCTTTCTTCTTCTTATTACTTCTTTCTTCTTTTTTTTCCTTCTATTTTCTCATCATCATCATCTTCTACATCTTCTTCTTCCTCTTCTTTCTTCTTCTTCTTCTCCTTTATCTGCTTTATCCTCATTTTCTTCTTGTTCTTTTTCTTCTTCCTTTATTTCTATTTCTTCCTCTTTGTTTTCTTCTACCTCCTCTTCTTCCATTTCCTCTTCTTCTTCTTCTTCTTCTTCTTCTACTTCTTCTTTCACTTTTCTTCTTCTTTCTTATTCTTTCTTCTTTCTGCTTTCTTCTTTTTCTTTCCTTCTTCTTCTTCTTCTTCTTCGTTCATCTTCTTCGTCTTTCTCATTCTTCTTCTTGTTCTTCTTTTTCCTCTTCATCTTCTTCCCCTTCTGGTGGGGACACCAGCGTCCGGCATCACCTTCTTATTTTTTTCAATTCTTTTTCTTCTTCTTCTTTTTTTTTTATTTCTTTTCTTCTTTTTCTTCTTTTTCTTCTTCTTCTTCTTCTTCTTCTCCTCCTCCTTCTTCTTCTTCTTCTTCTCCTTCTTTTACTTCTTCTTCTTCTCCATTTTCTTTTTTCCACTTTCTTCTATTTCTTTCTTATTGTTTCTTCTTTCTTCTTCTTTCCTTTTCATTATTCTTTTTTCTTCTTCTTCATCTTCTTCATCTTATTTCTTCTTCTTCTTCTTTCTTCATCTTCTTATTCTTCTTCTCCTTCTTTCATCTTCTTCATCATTATTCCTCCTCTTTCTTCTTCTTCTTTTCCTTCCTTTTTTTCTTCTTCCTCTTCTTCTCTTCTTCTTTTTTCCATCTTTTTCTCCTTCTCCTTTCTTCTTCTTCGCCGTTCCTATTGTTCTTTCTTGTTCTTCTTCGTCATCTTCTTCTTCCTCTTCTATTACTACTTTTACTTCTTCCCCTTCCTCTTCCTCTTCTTCTTTTTCTTCTTCCACTTCTTCTACTTCTTCTTCTATCTCTTCCTCATCTTCATCTTCTTCCTCTTCTTCTTCATTCCTCTTTCTACTTATTCTTTGTTATTCTTTCTTCTTTCATCTTCTTTTTCTTCTTTCTCTTCTTTCTTCTTCGTCTTTCTTCTTCCACTTGTTCTTCTTCTTCATCATCTTCTTCTTCTTCTTCTTCTTCTTCTTCTTTCTTCTACTTTTCTTCTCCTTCCTATTCTTCTTCTTCTTCTTCTTCTTCTTTGTCTTCTAATTCTTCTATTTCTTTCTTCCTGTTTTTCTTCAACTTTCTTCTTCCTCTTCTTCTTCTTCAACTTTCTTCTTCTTCTTCTGATCCTTCTTTCTTCATCTTCTTCTTCCTTCTTCCTTCTTTTTCTTCTTCTTTGTTCTTCCTGTTCCTTCTTCTTTCAACTTCTTCTTCTTTCTTTCTCTTCATTTTTTTCTTCTCTCCTCCTTTTGTTATTCTTCTTTTTCTGTTTTCTTCTTCTTTTTTCTTCTTCTTTCTCGTTCTTTCCTCTTCTTTTTCTTTCTTCTTAATCTTTTTCCTCTTCTTCTACTTCTCTTTGCCAACTTGTTCTTCTTGTTCTTATTCTTTCTTCTTCTTCTTCTTCTCCTTCTTCTTTTTCTTCTTGTTCTTCTTTTCTTCATCGATTTCTTCTTCTACTTCATCTTCTTTTTCACCTTCCTTTTATTCTTCATCTCTTGCTTCTTTTTCTTCATCGTCTTCTTCTTTTTTTCTCCTTTTTCTTCTTCTTCTTCTCCTTCTTTTTCTTCTTCTTCTTCTTTCTTTTTCTTCTTCTACCTCTTCTTTTTCTGCTTCTTCTTCTTCATTTCCTTTCCTCTTCATTCTTCTTCTTCTTCTTTCTTCTTTCTACTTCTTTTTTCTTCTTTCTTATTCTTCTTTATCTCTTCTTTTGCTGCTTCTTCTTCTTCTTCTATCGACTTCCTCTCCTTCTTCTTCATCATCATCTTCTTCTTCTTATTCTACTTCTTCTTTTTCTTCTTCTTCTTCTACTACTTTTTTTCATCTTCTTCTTCTTCATCTTCTTCTTCCTCTTCTTCGCCTTTCTCTTCTTTTCTTCTTCTTCTTCTTCTTTGACTTCTTCTTCTACTTATTTTTCTTCTTCTTCTTCTTTCTCTTCTTCTTCTTTCTGTTCTTCTTTGTCTTCTTCATCTTCTTATTCTTCTTCTTCTTCTTCTTCTTCATCTTCTTCGTCGTCTTCTTCTTCTACTTGTTTTTCTTCTTCTGCTTTTTCTACTTCTTCTTCTTCTTCTTCTTCATCTTCTTCATCTTCTTATTCTTCTTCTTCTTCTTCTTCTTCTTCTTTGGCTTCGTCTTCTGCTACTTCTTTTTCTTCTTCTGCTTTTTCTACTTCTTCTTCTTCTTCTTCATCTTCTTATTCTTCTTCTTCTTCATCATCTTCCTCTTCTACTACTTCTTCCTTTTTTCATCCGGTTCTTCATCTTCTTCTTCTTCTTCTTCGTCCCCTTCTTCTACTTCTTTCCGTTTTATTCTTCTTCTTCCTTCTTCTTTCTTATGTCTTCTTCTTCTTTCTTTTTTCTAATTTTTTCTCTCTTCTTCCATCTTCTTTCTCCTTCTTTATTCTTCTTCTTCTTCCTTTTTCTTCTTCTTCTTCTATTTTGTTCTCCATCATCTTCTTCTTCATCTTCTTCCTATTCTTCTACTCCTTCTTCTACCACTTCTTCTTCTTCTTTTTCTTCTTTCTTCTTCTTCTTCTTCTTTCTTCTTTGTCTTTCTTCTTCTTCTTTCTTCTTCTTCTTTCCCTTCTCTCATGTTCCTCTTCTTTCTACTCCTTTTTTCTTCTTCTATCTTCATCTCCTTCTTCTTCTATTGGTTCTTCTTTTTTCTTCTTCTTCTTCTTCCTCTTCTACTAATATTATTTCTTTTTTTTCTTCCTATTCATTTTCTTCTTCCTCTTTTCCTTCTTTTACTTTTACTTCTTCTTTTTCCCCTATTTTTCTTCTTTTTCTTTCTTCTTCTTCTTCTTCTTCTTCTTTTTCTTCTTGTGCTTCTTTTTCTTGTTATAATTCTACTTCTTCATCATCATCTTCTTCTTCTTCTTCCTCTTCTTCTTCTTCTTCTTCTTCTTCTTCTTCTTCTTCTGCTTCTTCTTCTTCATTTTTCTCCTTCTATGTTCTTCTTCCTCTTTCCTCATCTTCTTTCTTCTTTTTTTTCTTTCTTCTTCTTTGCTTTTCTTCTTCTTATTTGTTCATCTTTCTTCTTCATTCTTGTTTCTTCTTCATCATTATTCCTCTTCTTTATTCTTCCTATTCTTTCTTCTCGTTCTTTCTTATTCTTCTTTCTCTCCTTATCTTCTTTGTTCCTACTTACTCCTTTTCTTCTATCTTCTTCTGCATCGTTCTTCTTTCTTCTTCTTCTTCCGTCTTCTTCTATCTTCTTTTTCTTCTTTCTTCTTCTTCGCCATTCTTCTTCTTTGTTATTCTTCTTTCCTCTTTTTATTTCTACTTTTTCTCCTTTCTTCTTCTTTGCCTTTCTTCTTCTTATTACTTCTTTCTTCTTTTTTTTCCTTCTTTTTTCTCATCATCATCATCTTCTTCTTCTTCTTCTTCCTCTTCTTTATTCCTCTTCTTCTCCTTTATCTGCTTTATCCTCATTTTCTTTTTGTTCTTCTTCTTCTTCTTTTATTTCTATTTCTTCCTCTTTGTTTTCTTCTCCCTCTTCTTCTTCCATTTCCTCTTCTTCTTCTTCTTCTTCTTCTTCTACTTCTTCTTTCACTTTTCTTCTTCTTTCTTATTCTTTCTTTTTTCTTCTTTCTTCTCCTTTTTTTTCTTATCCTTCCTCTTCTTTTCTTCTTTTTCATCTTTTTCTTCTTCTTCTTTCTTCTTCATCTTTCTTCTTCTTCTTCCTTCTTATTCTTCTTTCCTCTTCTAATTTCTTCTTCCTTTTCTTCCTCTTCTTTCTTCTTTCTTCTTTCTTTTTCTTCTTCTTCTTCTTCTTCTTCTTCTTCGCCTTCTTCTTCTTCTATTTCTTCATCTTCTTCTCCATCTTCTTCTTCCACTTCTTCTTCTTCTTCTTCTTCTTCTTCTTCTTCTTCCTCCTTACCTCTTTTTGATTCTTCTTTCTTGTTGTTTCTTCTCTCTTCTTCTTTCTCTTTCTTTCATCTTACATCTTGTTCTTCTTCCCTTTTCTTGTTCTTCTTTTTCAATTTTGTTCTTCTTGTTCGTTCATCATCCCGTTCTTCTTCTCCACCTTTCTGCTTCTTCTTTCTCCTTCTTTCTTCTCCATCTTTATACCTCTTCTTTCTTCTTCTTCATCTTTCTTTTCCTTCCTCTTTTTCTACTTGTTTCTCTTCTTCTCTTTTTCTTTTTCTTCTTCTTTTTCATCTTCTTCTTCTTCTTCTTTTTTCTTCCTCGCCTTTCTTCTTCTTTCTTTTTCTTCTTATTTCCTCTTCTTTCTTCTTCTTCTTCTTTCTTCTCTCCTCCTTTTGTTATTCTTCTTTTTCTGTTTTCTTCTTCTTTCGTCTTCTTCTTCTTTCTTCTTCTTCTTTTTTCTTCTTCTTTCTCGTTCTTTCCTCTTCTTTTTCTTTCTTCTTAATCTTCTTCCTCTTCTTCTACTTCTCTTTGCCAACTTGTTCTTCTTCTTCTTATTCTTTCTTCTTCTTCTTCTTCTCCTTCTTCTTTTTCTTCTTGTTCTTCTTTTCTTCATCGATTTCTTCTTCTACTTCATCTTCTTTTTCACCTTCCTTTTCTTCTTCATCTCTTGCTTCTTTTTCTTCATCGTCTTCTTCTTTTTTTCTCCTTCTTCTTCTTCTTCTTCTCCTTCTTCTTCTTCTTCTTTCTTTTTCTTCTTCTACCTCTTCTTTTTCTGCTTCTTCTTCTTCATTTCCTTTCCTCTTCATTCTTCTTCTTCTTCTTCTTTCTTCTTTCTACTTCTTTTTTCTTCTTTCTTATTCTTCTTTATCTCTTCTTTTGCTGCTTCTTCTTCTTCTTCTATCGACTTCCTCTCCTTCTTCTTCATCATCATCTTCTTCTTCTTATTCTACTTCTTCTTTTTCTTCTTCTTCTTCTACTACTTTTTTTCATCTTCTTCTTCTTCATCTTCTTCTTCCTCTTCTTCGCCTTCCTCTTCTTCTTCTTCTTCTTCTTCTTCTTTGACTTCTTCTTCTACTTATTTTTCTTCTTCTTCTTCTTTCTCTTCTTCTTCTTTCTGTTCTTCTTTGTCTTCTTCATCTTCTTATTCTTCTTCTTCTTCTTCTTCTTCATCTTCTTCGTCGTCTTCTTCTTCTACTTGTTTTTCTTCTTCTGCTTTTTCTACTTCTTCTTCTTCTTCTTCTTCATCTTCTTCATCTTCTTATTCTTCTTCTTCTTCTTCTTCTTCTTCTTCTTCTTTGTCTTCGTCTTCTGCTACTTCTTTTTCTTCTTCTGCTTTTTCTACTTCTTCTTCTTCTTCTTCATCTTCTTATTCTTCTTCTTCTTCATCATCTTCCTCTTCTACTACTTCTTCCTTTTTTCATCCGGTTTATTCATCTTCTTCTTCTTCTTCTTCGTCCCCTTCTTCTACTTCTTTCCGTTTTATTCTTCTTCTTCCTTCTTCTTTCTTATGTCTTCTTCTTCTTTCTTTTTTCTAATTTTTTCTCTCTTCTTCCATCTTCTTTCTCCTTCTTTATTCTTCTTCTTCTTCCTTTTTCTTCTTCTTCTTCTATTTTGTTCTCCATCATCTTCTTCTTCATCTTCTTCCTATTCTTCTTCTCCTTCTTCTACCACTTCTTCTTCTTTTTCTTCTTTCTTCTTCTTCTTCTTCTTTCTTCTTTGTCTTTCTTCTTCTTCTTTCTTCTTCTTCTTTCCCTTCTCTCATGTTCTTCTTCTTTCTACTCCTTTTTTCTTCTTCTATCTTCATCTCCTTCTTCTTCTATTGGTTCTTCTTTTTTCTTCTTCTTCTTCTTCCTCTTCTACTAATATTATTTCTTTTTTTTCTTCCTATTCATTTTCTTCTTCCTCTTTTCCTTCTTTTACTTTTACTTCTTCTTTTTCCCCTATTTTTCTTCTTTTTCTTTCTTCTTCTTCTTCTTCTTCTTATGCTTCTTTTTCTTGTTATAATTCTACTTCATCATCATCATCATCTTCTTCTTCTTCTTCTTCTTCTTCTTCTTCTGCTTCTTCTTCTCCATTTTTCTTCTTCTACGTTCTTCTTCCTCTTTCCTCATCTTCTTTCTTCTTTTTTTTCGTTCTTCTTCTTTGCTTTTCTTCTTCTTATTTGTTCATCTTTCTTCTTCAATCTTGTTTCTTCTTCATCATTATTCCTCTTCTTTATTCTTCTTATTCTTTCTTCTCGTTCTTTCTTATTCTTCTTTCTCTCCTTATCTTCTTTGTTCCTACTTATTCCTTTTCTTCTATCTTCTTCTGCATCGTTATTCTTCTTTCTTCTTCTTCTTTCGTCATCTTCTATCTTCTTTTTCTTCTTTCTTCTTCTTCGTCATTCTTCTTCTTTGTTCTTCTTCTTTCCTCTTTTTATTTCTACTTTTTCTCCTTTCTTCTTCTTTGCCTTTCTTCTTCTTATTACTTCTTTCTTCTTTTTTTTCCTTCTTTTTTCTTATCATCATCATCTTCTTCTTCTTCTTCTTCCTCTTCTTTATTCCTCTTCTTCTCCTTTATCTGCTTTATCCTCATTTTCTTTTTGTTCTTCTTCTTCTTCTTTTATTTCTATTTCTTCCTCTTTGTTTTCTTCTCCCTCTTCTTCTTCCATTTCCTCTTCTTCTTCTTCTTCTTCTTCTTCTACTTCTTCTTTCACTTTTCCTCTTCTTTCTTATTCTTTCTTTTTTCTTCTTTCTTCTATTTCTTTCTTCTCCTTTTTTTTCTTATCCTTCCTATTCTTTTCTTCTTTTTCATCTTTTTCTTCTTCTTCTTTCTTCTTCATCTTTCTTCTTCTTCTTCCTTCTTATTCATCTTTCCTCTTCTAATTTCTTCTTCCTTTTCTTCCTCTTCTTTCTTCTTTCTTCTTTCTTTTTCTTCTTCTTCTTCTTCTTCTTCTTCTTCTTCTTCTTTCTCTGAATCTTCTTCTTCGCCTTCTTCTTCTTCTATTTCTTCATCTTCTTCTCCATCTTCTTCTTCCACTTCTTCTTCTTCTTCTATTTCTTCTTCTTCTTCTTCTTCTTCTTCTTCTTCTGTTTCTTCTTCTTCTTCTTCTTCTTCTTCTTCTTCCTTCTTACCTCTGTTTGATTCTTCTTTCTTGTTGTTTCTTCTCTCTTCTTCTTTCTCTTTCTTTCATCTTACATCTTGTTCTTCTTCCCTTTTCTTGTTCTTCTTTTTCAATTTTCTTCTTCTTGTTCGTTCATCATCCCGTTCTTCTTCTCCACCTTTCTGCTTCTTCTTTCTCCTTCTTTCTTCTCCATCTTTATACCTCTTCTTTCTTCTTCTTCATCTTTCTTTTCCTTCCTCTTTTTCTACTTGTTTCTCTTCTTCTCTTTTTCTTTTTCTTCTTCTTTTTCATCTTCTTTTTCTTCTTCTTTTTTCTTCCTCGCCTTTCTTCTTTTTTCTTTTTCTTCTTATTTCCTCTTCTTTCTTCTTCTTCTTCTTTCTTCTCTCCTCCTTTTGTTATTCTTCTTTTTCTGTTTTCTTCTTCTTTCGTCTTCTTCTTCTTTCTTCTTCTTCTTTTTTCTTCTTCTTTCTCGTTCTTTCCTCTTCTTTTTCTTTCTTCTTAATCTTCTTCCTCTTCTTCTACTTCTCTTTGCCAACTTGTTCTTCTTCTTCTTATTCTTTCTTCTTCTTCTTCTCCTTCTTCTTTTTCTTCTTGTTCTTCTTTTCTTCATCGATTTCTTCTTCTACTTCATCTTCTTTTTCACCTTCCTTTTCTTCTTCATCTCCTGCTTCTTTTTCTTCATCGTCTTCTTCTTTTTTTCTCCTTCTTCTTCTTCTTCTTCTCCTTCTTCTTCTTCTTCTTCTTTCTTTTTCTTCTTCTACCTCTTCTTTTTCTGCTTCTTCTTCTTCATTTCCTTTCCTCTTCATTCTTCTTCTTCTTCTTTCTTCTTTCTACTTCTTTTTTCTTCTTTCTTATTCTTCTTTATCTCTTCTTTTGCTGCTTCTTCTTCTTCTTCTATCAACTTCCTCTCCTTCTTCTTCATCATCATCTTTTTCTTCTTATTCTACTTCTTCTTTTTCTTCTTCTTCTTCTATTACTTTTTTTCATCTTCTTCTTCTTCATCTTCTTCTTCCTCTTCTTCGCCTTCCTCTTCTTCTTCTTCTTCTTCTTCTTCTTTGACTTCTTCTTCTACTTATTTTTCTTCTTTTTCTTCTTTCTCTTCTTCTTCTTTCTGTTGTTCTTTGTCTTCTTCATCTTCTTATTCTTCTTCATCTTCTTCTTCTTCTTCTTTCCTCTTCTTCTTATTCTTCTTCTCCTTCTTCTTCTTCTTCTTCTTTCTTCCTCTTCTACTACTTTCTTGTTCTTCTGCTTCTTCTTCTTCATGTTTCTTCTTCTTCTTCTTCTTCTTATTTTTCTTCTTCTTTTTCTTTCTTCTTCTACTTCCTTATTCCTTCTTCATTTTTATTCTTTTACTTTCTTCTATTTCTTCTTTTTCTTCTTCTTCTTTGTCTTCGTCTTCCTTTTCTTCTTCTTCTTCTTCTTCTTCTTCTTCTTATTCCTTTTCCTCTTCTTCTTCTTCTTTTTGTTCTTCTTCTTCTTCTTCCTCTTCTTCTTCTTCTTTCTCTTCTACTTCTTTCTTCTTCTCCATCTTTCTTCTTCTTTCTTCTTCTTCTTTCTACTTTTTCTTCTTTCTTCTTCTTCTTCTCCTTTCTTTTTCTTTCTTCTTCTTTCTTCTTCTTTCTTCTTTATCTTCTTCTTCCTCATCCTCTTCTTCTTCTTCTTCTTCTTCTTTCGTCTTCTTTTTCTTTCTTCTTCTTTGTCTTGTGCTTCAACTTTCTTCTGCTTCTTTTATTTTCTTGTTCTTCTGCTTCCTTCTACTTCTCCTTTATTCTTCTTTCTTCTTCATCTTTGTTCCTCTTCTTTCTTCTAATTTTTTCTTCTCCTTTTTTTTTCTCATTCTTCCACTTCTTTTCTTCTTTTTCTTCTTCTTCTTCTTCTTCTTCTTCTTTCTTCTTCTTCATCTTTCATCTTCTTCTTCCTTCTTATTCTTCTTTCCTCTTCTCATTTCTACTTCCTCTTCTTCCTCTTCTTTCTTCTTTCTTCTTCTTCTTCATCTTTTCTCTTTCTACATCTTCTTGTTCTCCTTTTTCTTCTTCTATTTCTTCATTTTCTTCTTAATCTTCTTCTTCCACTTTTTCTTCTTCTTCTTCTTCTTCTTCTTCTTCTTCTATTTCTTCTTCTTCATCTTCTTCTTCTTCTCTTATTTCTTCTTCTTCTTCTTCTTCTTCTTCTTTTTCTTGTTCTTCTTCTTCTTCTTCTTCTTCTTCTTCTTCTTCTCCTTCTTCTTCTTCTTCTTCTTCTTCTAGTTTTTTTATCTTGTTCTTTGTTCTTCTTTTTCTTCTTCTATGTTCTTTCTTTATCTTCTTTCTTCATCATCTTGTTCTTCTTCTTAATTTTCTTCTTTCTTCTTCTTCTTCTTCTTTTTCTTCTCCTTCTTTTTCTTCTTCTTCTTCTTCATCTTCATCTTCTTCTTCTTCTTTCTTCTTCTTTTTCTACTCCATCTTCTTCTTGTTCTACTTGCTCCTCTTCTTCTTCTTCTTCTTCCTTCTTCTTCTTCTTCTTCTTCTTCTTCTTCTTCTTCTTCTTCTTCTATTTCTTCTTCTTTCTTCTTCTTCTTCATCAACTTTCATCCTCTTCTTCTTCTTCTAATACTTCTTTCTTGTTGTTCTTCTTCTTCTATCTTTCTTTTTCTTCTTATTTTTTGTTCTTCTTTCTTCTTCTTCCTTCTACTTCTTCTTTTTCTTCTTTTTTCTCTTCTTCTTCTTTTTCTTCTTTTTTCTCTTCTTCTTCTTCTTCTTCTCCTTCTTCTTCAACATCTTCTTCTTCTTTTTCTTCTTTCTTCTTCTTTACTTTTCTTCTTTTTTTTCTGGTTCTTTCTTCTTCATTCTTCTTCTTCTTCTTTCTACTTCTTTTTTTCTTCTTCTTTCTTCATCTTTCTTCTTCTTTCTACCTCTTTATTCTTCATCATCATTTTCTTCATCATAATCATCTTCTTCTTCTTCTTCTTCATTCTCTTCTGTCTTCTTCTCCTTCTTCTTCAACTTTCTTCTTCTTCTTCTTTTTCCTCTTCTTTGATTTTATTGTTCTTCCCATTCCATTTTCTTATTCATCTTCCTTCATTTATCTTGTTCATCTTTATTTCTCTTCTTTCTCCTTCTCATTCTTTCTTCTCCAATCTTTTTTTCTTTTTTATCTACTTCTTCTATTCTCTTTTCCTTCTTCTTCTTCATCTAATTTCTTCTTCTTCGTCTTTCTTCTTCTTCTTTCTTCTTCTTCTACTTTCTTCTTCTTCTTTTTTCTCGTTCTTCTTCCTTCTTCTTTCTTCTTTATTCTTATTCCTATTCTTTCTTATTCTTTCTTCTCCTTTTTTTTCTTCTTCTTCTTCCTCTTCTTCTCTTCTTCTTCTTCATTTTCTTCTTCTTCTTCTTTCTCCTTCTTCGTATTTCTTCTTCTTATTTCTCTTCTTCTTTTCTCTTATTCTTTCTTCTTCTTTCTTGTTTTCCATCTATCTTATTGTTTCTTCTTCTTTCTTCTTCTTCATTTCTCTTCTTTTTTATTCATCTTTTTCTTCTCCTTCTTCTTCTTCTTCATGATCTTTCTTTCTTCTTCTTCCACTTCATTTTCTTGTTCCTCTTCTCCTTCGTCTACTTCTCTTCTTCTTTTTCATCTTCTACCTCTTCATCTTCTTTTCCTTCTTATTCTTCCAGTTCTTCTTCTTTTTTTTCTTCTTCTTCACCTTCTTCTATTTCTTCTTCTTCTACTACTAGTACTTCTTCTCCTTCTTTTCTTCTTATTTCGTCTTTCTTCTTCTTTCTTAATTTTTCTTCCTTCTACTTTTTTTCTTTCTTCTTTCTTGTTGATCTTCTTCTTCTTTCTTATTATTCTTCTTCTTCTTCTTCTTCTTTCTTCAATTTCCTACTTTTTTGTCCTTATTTCTTTTCTTTCTTCTTCTTCTTCGTTCTTCTCCTTCTTTTTCTTCTTCTTCCCTTCCTATTTTTCTTCTTCCTCTTCTTTCTTCTTGTTCGTCTTTCTTTTTCTTCTTTCTTCTACATCTTTCCTCATCTTTCTTCACCATTCCTCTCCTTTTTCATTCATCAATCTTCATCATCATCATCATCTACTTCTTCTTCTTCTTCTTCTTCTTCTTCTTCAATTTCTTCTTCTTCCACTTCTTCTTCTTCTTCTTTTATTTCTTCTTCTTCTCCTTCTCCTTCTTCTTCTTCTTCAGCTTCTTCTTCTTTTTCTTCTTCCTCTTCTTCTTCTTCTTCTTCTACTACTTTTCCCTTTCTTCTTCCTCTTTCTACTTCTTTTTTCTTTCTTCTTCTTTCTTCTTGCTTTATCTTCTCACCTCTTCTTCTTCGTCTTCTTCGTCTTTCCTCTTCTTCTTATTCTTCTTCTCCTTCTTCTTCTTCTTCTTTCTTCTTCTACTACTACTTTCTTGTTCTTCTACTTCTTCTTCTTCAACTTTCTTCTTCTTCTTCTTGTTCTTCTTATTTTTCTTCTTTTTTTTCTTTCTTCTTCTTCTACTTCTTCTTCTCCTTCAATTTTCTTCTTCTACTTCCTTATTCCTTCTTCATTTTTATTCTTTTTCTTTCTTCTTCTTCTTCTTCTTTCTTCTTCTTCTTTTTCTTCTTTTTCTTCGTCTTCATCATCCTTTTCTTCTTCTTCTTCTTCTTCTTTTTCTTCTTCTGTTTCTTCTTCTTCTTCTTCTTTTTGTTCTTCTTCTTCTTCTTCCTCCTCTTCTTCTTCTTCTTTCTCTTCTACTTCTTCTTTCTTCTTCTCCATCTTTCTTTTTCTTTCTTCTTCTTCTTCTTTCTACTTTTTCTTCTTTCTTCTTCTTCTTCTTTCTTTTTCTTTCTTCTTCTTTCTTCTTCTTTCTTCTTTATCTTCTTCTTCCTCATCCTCTTCTTCTTCTTCTTCTTCTTTCGTCTTCTTTTTCTTTCTTCTTCTTTGTCTTGTGCTTCAACTTTCTTCTTCTTCTTTCATTTTCTTGTTCTTCTTCTCCTTCCTTCTACTTCTTCTCCTTTATTCTTCTTTCTTCTTCATCTTTGTTCCTCTTCTTTCTTCTAATTCTTTCTTCTCCTTTTTTTTCTCATTCTTCCTCTTCTTTTCTTCTTTTTCTGCTTCTTCTTCTTCTTCTTCTTCTTTCTTCTTCTTCTTCATCTTTCTTCTTCTTCTTCCTTCTTATTCTTCTTTACCCTTCTCATTTCTACTTCCTCTTCTTCCTCTTCTTTCTTCTTTCTTCTTCTTCTTCATCTTTTCTCTTTCTACATCTTCTTCTTCTTCTCCTTCTTCTTCTATTTCTTCGTCTTCTTCTTAATCTTCTTCTTCCACTTTTTCTTCTTCTTCTTCTTCTTCTTCTTCTTCTGTTTCTTCTTCTTCTTCTTCTTCTTCTTCTTCTGTTTCTTCTTTTTCCTCTTCTTCTGTTTCTTCTTCTTCTTCTTCTTCCTCTTCTTCCTTACCTCTTTCTGATTCTTCTTTCTTGATGCTTCTTCTCTCTTCTTCTTTCTCTTTCTTCCATCTTATATCTTGTTCTTCTTGCCCTTTCTTCTTCTTCTTCTTCTTTAATTTTCTTCTTCTTCTTCGTTCTTCTTCCCGTTCTTCTTCTCCACATTTCTGCTTCTTCTTCCTCCTTCTTTCTTCTCCATCTTTATACCTCTTCTTTCTTCTTCTTCTTCTTCTTTCTTTTCCTTCCTCTTCTTCACTTTTTCTTTTTCTTCTTCTTCTTCATCTTCTTCTTCTTATTTCTTCTTCCTCGCCTTTGTTCTTCTTCTTTCTTTTTCTTCTTATTTCCTCTTCTTTCTTCTTCTTCTTCTTCTTTCTTCTTCCTCTTTTTTCTTTTACTTCTTTCTTCTTCTTTCTTCTTCCTCTTCTTCATTCTTCTTGCTTCTTCATCATAATCTTCTTCTTCTTCTACTTGTTCTTCTTCTTCTTCTTGGTTCTTCTTCTTCATCTTGTTCTTCCGCTTCTTCTTCTTCTACTGCTATTTCTTCTTTTTCCTCTTCATCTTATTCTGCTTCTTTTTCCTCTACTTCTTCTTCTTCTTCTTCTACTACTACTACATCTTCCTTTTTCCTTTTTCTTCTTCATATTTCTTAAACTTTTTTCTTTCTTCTTTCTTCTTCTTTCTTCTTCTTCTTTCCTTCTTTTTCTTCTCCTTCTTCTTTTTCATCTTCTTATACTTTTTCTTCTTCTTGTTCTTCTTGTTCTTCTTCTCCTTTCTTCATGTTCATCTTCTTCTTTCTTCTTCTTCTTCTTCTTCTTCTTCTTCTTTCTTCATGTTCATCTTCTTCTTTCTTCTTCTGCTTCTTATTCTTGTTCGACTTTGTCTTTCTTCTTCTTCCTCTTTTTTCTACTTCTACTTCTTCAACTTCTTTCTTATTCTTCTTTCATCTTTTTCTTCGTCTTTATTCTTCTTCTTCTCTCTTCTTCTTCCTCTTTCTTCTCCTTCTTCAAATTCTTCTTCTTCCACTTCTTCTTCTTCTCCTTTTCTTCTTCTTGTTCTTCATCTTCTTCTTTCTTCTTCTTCGTCTTTCTTCTTTTTTCTTCCTTTACTTCTATATTTTTCTTTTTTCTTCTTCTTCTTTTCTTTCTTCTCTTCTTTCTTCTCCTTTCTTCTTCTTCTTTCTTTTTCTTTCTTCTTCTTCTTCCTCTTTCATCTTCTTTCTTATTCATCTTCTTCATCTTTTTCTTCTTCTCTTTCATCTACTTGTTCTTCTTCTTCATCTATTTCTATTACTTCTTATACTATTTCTTATTCTTCTTCTTTTTCTTCCTTTTCTTCTTCTTCTTCTTCTTCTTCATCTTCTTCTTCTTCTTCATTCTCCCTCTTCTTCTTCTTCTTCCACATCTTCCTCTTCATCTTCTTCTTCTTCCACTTCTTCTTCTTCTTCTTTTTCTTCTTTCTTCTTCTCCTTCTTCTTCCTCTTCTTCTTCTTCTTCTTCTTCTTCTTCTTATTCTTCTTTTTCTTTTCTCTTGCTACTTTTTCTTTCTACTTTTTTCGTTCTTCTTCTTTCATCTTTTTCTTTGTTTCTTTTGCTTCTTCTCCTTCTTTCTTCTTTCTCTTCTTCTTCTGCTTCTCCTTCTTCTTCGTCTTCTTCTTCTTACTCTTCTTCTTCCTCTTCGTCGTCATCTTCTTCTAATTTTTTCTTCTCCTTCTACTTTTTCTTCCTATTTATTCTACTTTTTCTTCTTCTTCTTTCTGCTTCTTGTTCTTCTTCTTCTATTTCTTCTTCTTCTTCTTCTTCTTCTCCTTCTTCTTCGTTTTGTTCCTCTTCTTCTTCTTCTTCTTCATCTTCTTTTTTTTTCTCATATTTCTTTCTCTTCTTCTTCTTCTTCTTCTTCTTCTTCTTCTTCTACTCCTTTCACCTTTCTTCTTTGTCTATCTTCTTTTTTCTCCTTAATTCTTCTTTCTTCTTCATTCTTTTTTCTTCTTCTTTTTCCTTCATCTACTTCTTCTTCTTCTTGTTCCTTCTTTTATCTTTTTCTTCTTCTTCTTCTTCTTCTTTTCCTTCTTTTTCTAGTTTCTTTCTCTTCTTCTTCTTCTTTCTTCTTCTTCTACTTCTTTCTTCTACTGGTTCATCTTCTTCTTCAACTTTCCTCTTCTTCTTCTTTTTCTTTCCTCTTCTTCTTCTTCTTCTCCATCTTTTCTCTTCTTCTTCTTCTTTCTTCTTCTTCGTCTTTCCTCTTCTTTCTTCTTGTTCTTCTTTCTTCTTGTTTCTTCTTCTTCTTCTTTCTTGTTCTTCTTCTTTCTTCTTTTTTTATTCTTCCTCTTTCTTTTACTGTTTTCATCATCATCATCTTCTTCTTCTTCTTCTTCTTTTTCTTCTACTTGTTGTTCTTCTTCTTCATTCCTCTTCTTCTTCTTCTTCTTCTTCTTCTTCTTATATTTCTTTTTCCTCTACTTCTTCTTTTTTCTCTTCTTCTTCTTATTTTTCTTTTTCTTCCACTTTTACTACTTCTTCTTCTTCTTCTTCATTCTTCTTTTTCTTCTTCAATTGCTACATCTTCATCTTCTTCTTTCCTTTTTCTTCTTTTTCTTTCTTATTCTTTCTTCTTTCTTCTTCTTTCTTCTTGGTCTTCTTCTTCTTCTTCTTCTTCTTCTTCTTCGCCTTGCTTCTTTTTCTTCTTATCCTTCTTCTTCTTCTTCTTCTTCATCCTCTTCTTCTTTCTTCAGGTTCATCTTCTTCTTTCTTCTTCTTATAATTCATCTTCGATTTTATTCTTCTTCTTCTTCTTCTTCTTTCTTCTTCTTCTTCTACACATTATTTCCTCTTCTTTTTGTTCGTCTTCCTTATTATTCTTCTTCTTTATTCTTCTTCTTTCTTCTTCTTCAACTTACTTCTTCTCCTTCTTTACTTTCTTCTTCTTCCACTTCTTCTTCTTCTTCTTCTTCTTCTTCTTCTTCTTCTTCTTTTCTTTTTCTTAATCTTCTTCTTCTTCTTCGTCTACCTCTTCTTCCACTTCCTCTTCTTCTTCCTTTTATCCTCCTTCTATATCCTCTTCTACTTCTTCTTATTATTCTTTTTCTTCTTACATTTCTTCGTCTTCTTCCTCTTCTTCTTCTTCGTCTTCTGCCTCTTTTCCTAATTTTTCTTCATCTTTTTCTTCTTCTTCTTCTTCTTCTTCATCATCTTCCTCTTCTTCCACTTCTTCTAATTTTTCTTATTCTTCTTCTTCTTCGTCTTCTTCTTCTTTGTCTTCTTCTTCTTCTTCTTCTTCTTCTTCTTCCTCATCTTCTTCTTCTTCGTTTCACATCCTTGTTCTTCTTTCTTCTTCTTTCTTCTTTCTTCTTCTTCTTTATATTTCTTTCTTTCTTCTTTCTACTTCTTTTGTCTTATTTTTTCTTTCTTTTTCTTTCTTCTTCTTCTTCTTTTTTCTTCTTCTTCTTCTTCTTCTTCTTCTTCTTGTTCTTATTTTTCTTCCTCTTCTTCTTCTTCTTATTATTCTTCTTCTTCTTTCCTCTTCTTCTTCTTCTTCAACTTCCTTTTTCTTCTTCTTCTTCTTCTTCTTCTTCTTTGTTCTTCCTCTTCTTCTTCTTCTTCTTCTTCTTCTTCTTCTTCTTCTTCTTCTTTCTTCTACTTGTTCTTCTTCTTCTTCTTTTTCTTCTCTTCTTCTTCTTCTTTCCTCTTCTTCTTCTTCTTCTTCTCCTTCTTTCTTCTTCTTCATTTTTCCTCTTCTTTGTTCTTGTTCTTCTTTCTTCTTCTTTCTTCTTCTTCTTCCCGTTTCTTCTTCTTCATTTTTCTTCTTCTTCTTTTTTCTTCTTCTGTTTCTTCCTTTTTTTCTTCTTCTTCTTCCTTTTCATCTACTTTCTTCCTCTTCTTCTTTTTCTTCTTTCTTCTTCTTCTTTCTTCTTCTTGTTCTTCCTTCATCTTCTTCTTCCTTCCTTCCTTCTTCTTTCTTGTTCTTCTTCTTCTTCTTTTTCATGTTTTGTTTCTTCTTCTTCTACTTTTTTATTCTTTTTCTTCTTCTTCTTCTTCTTCTTCTTCTGATTTTTCTACTTTCTGTTATTTTTCTTGTACTTCTTTCTTCTTTTTCTTCTTCTTCTTCTTTTTCTTCTTCTTTCTTCTTCTTCTTCTTCTTCTTCTTCTTTATCTTCTTTCTTCTTCTACTTCCTTTTCTTCTTCTTCCTTCTTCTTCTTCTTCTACTTCATCATGTTTCTTCTTCTTTTTCTTCTTCATTCTCTTTCATCTTCTTTCTTCTTCATCTTCATTTTTCTTACCCTTCTTCTTCATCTTCTTTTTCTTCTTTAATTACTTCTTCTTTCTTCTTCCTTTTTCTTATTCTTCTTTTTTTTCTTCTTCTTCTACATCTTCCTACTTTTTCTTCTTCTTCATCTTCTTCTTCTTCTTCTTCTTCTTCTTCTTCTACTTTCTTCTTCTTCTTCTTCTTCTTCATCTTCTACTTCATCTTCTTCTTATACTTATTATTATTCTTCTTCTTCTACTACTTCTACTACTACTTCTTCTTCTTTCTCCTTTCTTCTTCTTCTTCCTTCTTCTCTTTATTATTTTTCATTCTTCTTCTATTTTCTTCTTCTTCTTTCTCCTTTCTTGTTCTTCTTCCTTCTTCTTTATCATTTTTTATTCTTCTTCTTCTTCTTTCTCCTTCTTCTTTCATCCTTTTCTTCTAGATTCTTCTTCTACTTTCTTCTACTTTCTTCTTCATTCTTCTTCTACTTCTTTCTTCATCTTCTTTCTTCTTCTTCTTCTTTCTTCCTCTTCTTCTTCTTCTTCTTCTTCTTCCTCTTCTTTTTCTTCTTCTTCTTCTAACTTCTTGTTCTTCTTTTTTATTCGTATTTTTCTACTTCTTTCTTCTTCTTCTTCTTCTTTCTTCTTTTCCTCTTCTTTCATCTTCTTTGTCTTTCCTCTTCTTCTTCTTCTTCTTCTTCTTCTTTCTTCTTCATCTTCTTCTTTTTCTTCTTCATTCTCCTTCTTCTTTCTTCTTCTTCTTCCTTTTTCTTCTTCATCTTCTTCTTCTTCTTCATCTTCTTCTTCTTCTTCT
Source organism: Vanilla planifolia (assembly GCA_023846275.1). NCBI lineage: Eukaryota > Viridiplantae > Streptophyta > Magnoliopsida > Asparagales > Orchidaceae > Vanilla > Vanilla planifolia. Next base: position 10,808,585 of record CM043872.1, on the reverse strand, counting down.
TCTTCTTCTAGTTCTTCTTCTTTATTCTTCTACTTCTTTTTCTTCTTCATCATCTTCTTTTTCTTCTTTTTCTTCTTCTTCTTCTTCTTCTATTTCTTCTTTTTCTTCTTCTTCTTCTTCTTCTTTTTCTTCTTCTTCTTCATCTTTCTTCTTATTCTTCTTCTTCTTCTTCTTCCTCTTCTTCTTCATCCTTCATTCTTGTTCTTCTTTCTTCTTCTTTTTCATTTTTCTTCTTCTTCTTTTACTTCTTTCTTCTTAATATTTAACTTTCTTCTTCTTCTTCTTACTTGTTGTTCTTTCTACTTCCTCTTCTTCCTTCTTCTTCTTTTTCATTTTCTTTCTTCTTCTTCATCCATCTCTTTTCTTCTTGTTCCCTCTTCTTCTTCTTCCTTGTTCTTCTTTTTCATTTTCTTTCTTCTTCTTCATCCATCTCATTTCTTCTTGTTCTCACTTCTTCTTCTTTCTTGTTCTTCCCTCTTCTACTTCTTTCTTCTTCTTCTTCTTTCTTGTTCTCCTACTTCTTCTCCTTCTACTTTCTACTTCATTTTCCTTCTTCTTTCTTCTACTTCTTTCTTCCTCTTTTTTTTCTCTTCTACTTCTTTTTTCTTGTTCCTAATCTTTGTTCTTTTTTCTTCTTCTTTCTTCTTCTTTCTCTTTCTTCATCTTCTTCTTCTTCTTCTTCTTCATCATCTTCTTCTTCTTCTTCGTCTTCTTCTTCTTCTTTATTCTTCTGTATCTTCTTTAGCATCTTTCTTTTTCTTCTTCTTCTTCTTTCTTCTTCTTCTTCTTTCTTCTTCTTTTTCTTTCTTCTTCATTCATCTTCCTCATTTTTCTTCTTCTAATTCTTCTTCTTCTTCATTTAGCTTCTTTATCTTTCTCCTTCTACTTCTTAATTCTTTTTCTTCTTCTTCTTCTTCTTCTACTACTTAATCGTCGTCTTCTTCTTCTTCTTCTTTCTTTATTCTTCTAAATCTTTCTTCTTCTTGTTCATTCTTCTTGCTTTTTCTTCTTCTTTCTTCTTCTTCTTTCTTCTTCTTCTTCTTCTTCTCCTTCTTCTTCTTCTTCTCCTTCTTCTTCTTCTACTTCATGTTCTTTTTTCTTCTTCTTCTTTTTTTTCTTCTTCTACTTCTCTTCACTCTTCTTCTTCCTTCTTCTTTTTCTTTCTTACTCTTCTACTTCTTCTTTCTTCTTCATCTTTTTTCTTTCTTCTTCTTCTTATTTCTTCTTCTTATTTCTACTTCTACTACTCTCTTCTTCTTCTTTATTTTCTTTCTTCTTCTTCTTCTTCTTTCTTCTTCTTCCCTCTTCTTCTTAATTCTTCTTCATTCTTCATCTTATTTCTTCTTCTCCTACTCCTTCTTCTTCTTCTTCTTCTTCTTCTTCTTTCTTCTTCTTCTTTTATCTACTTCTTTCTTCTAGTTCTTCTTTATTCTTCTTTCCTGTTCTTCTTTTTTCGTCTTCTTCTTCTTCTTCATTCTTCTACTTCTTCTTCCTTCTTCTTTCTACTTCCTCTTCCATCTTCTTCTTGTTTCTTCTTCTTCTTCTTCTTCCTTCTTCTTTCTTTTTTCTCTTCTTTCTTCTTCTTTCTTTCTTTTCTTCTTCTTTCTTCTTCTTTCTTCATCATTATCATCTTCTTCTTCTTCTTTTTCTTCTTCTTCTTCTTTCTTCCTCTTCTTTGCCTTCTTTCTTCTTCTTTATTCTTATTCTTCTTGTTTCTTCTTCTTCTTTCCACTTCTTTTTTCGTTTTCTTCTTCTTCTTCTTCTTCTTCTTCTTCTTCGACTTCTTTCTTTTTTCTCCAACTTATTCTTCTTCTTCTTCTTCTTCTTTTTTTCCTTCTTCTTCTTCTTCTTCTATCTTCTTCTTCTACTACTTCTTCTTCCTTCTTCGTCATCTTTCTTCTTTTTTCTTCTTATACTTCTTTTTTCTTCTTCTTTCTTTTGTTCTTTCTTCATCTTCTTTTATCTTTTTCTTCTTCTTCTTCTTCTTCATCTTTTTATTTCTTCTTTTTCTTTCTTGTTCTTCATCTTTGTTATACTTCTTTCTACTTCTTCTTTAATCTTCATCTTTTTTCTTTTTTCTTCTTCTTTCTTCATCTTTGTTGTTCTTCTTCTTTGTTCTTCTTCAACTTTCTTCCTCTTCTTCTTCAACTTTCTTCTTCTTCTTTATCTTCTTTCTCCTTCTTTCTTCTTCTGCTGCTTCCTTTTATCTTTTCTTCTTCTTCTTCCTTCTTCTTTCTTCTACTTCTACATTCTTCTTATTTCTTCTTCTTCATCTTTCATTGTTTTCATGTTCTTTCTTCCTCTTCTTCTTTCTTCTATTTCTTTTTCCTTCTTCTGTCATCTTCTTCTTCTTCTTCTTTCTTCCTCTTCTTCTTTCTTCTTTTTCTTTTTCCTCTTCTTCTTTCTCCTTCTTTCTTTTTCTTTCTTCTTTCACTTCTTTTTTTTGCTTTCTTTTTCTTCTTTCATCATGTTTCTCCCTCTTCTCTTTCCTTCTTCTTTCTTCTTCTTTTTCTTTTTCTTCTTCTTCTTTTTCATCTTCACTTTCTTCTTCTCCTTCTTTCTTCTTCTTCTTCTTCTTCTTCTTCTTCTTCTTCTTTTTCCTCTTCCTCTTCTTCTTTCTCTTCCTTCTTCTTCGTCTCCTTCTTTTCCCCTTTCTTCTTCATCTTCTTTCTTCTTCTTCTTCTTCTTCTTCTTCTTCTTCTTCTTTCTTCTACTTCTTGTTCTTTTTCTTCTTCCTTTTGCTTCTTTCTTCTTCTTCTTATTCTTCTTTCTTCTTCTTCATTCTTTTTTTGCTTCTTCCTTCTTCTACTTTCTTCTTCTTCTTTCTTCTTCTTCCCTTTCTTCTTCTTCATCTTCTTTCTTCTTCTTCTTCTCATTTCTTCTTCTTTCTTCTTCTACTTCTTTCTTCCTCTTTCTTCTTCTTCTTCTTCTTCTTCTCCTACTCTATTCTTCTCCCTTTTCTTCTTCTACTTCTTTCTTTTTCTTCTACTTTCTTCTTTATTTCTTTCTTCTTCTTTCCCCTTCTTCGTCTTTTTTCTTTTTCTTTTTCTTCTTCTTCTTCTTCTTCTTCATTCTTTTTCTTTTTCTTTCTTCTTCTTCTACACCTTTTTTCATTTTCTTCATCATCATCTTCTTCTTCTTCAACTTCTTCTTTTTCTTCTTCTTCTTCTTCTTCTTTCTTCTTCTTCTCCTTCTTCTTTCTTCTTCTTCTTCTTCTTCATCTTTCTCCTTCTTCTTCCTTCTTCTTTTTCTTCTTCTTCTGCTTCTTCTTCTTCTTTTTCTTTTTCTTCTCGTTCTTCTTCTTTATTCTTCTTCATTCTATTTCATATTCTTCTTCTTCTATTTCTTCTTCTTCCTCCTCTATTTCTTCTTCTTCTTTTTGTTCTTCTTCTTCTTTCTTCTTCTTGTTCTTCTTCTTCTTCTTTCTTTTTTTCTTCTTCCTCTTCTTCTTTCTTCTTCTTCTTCTTATTCTTCTTTCTTAATCATCATTCTTCTATCATTTTCTTGTTCTTTCTTCTTCTTCTTTCTTCTTCTTCATTCTCTTTTTTTATTTTTTTCTTTTTAATCATCTTCTTCTTCTTTCTTCTTCTTCTTCCTTCTTCTTCTTTCTTCTGCTTCTTCTTTCTTCTGCTTTCTTCTTCTTCTTCTTTCATCTTCTCCCTTTTCTTCTTTCTTCCTCCTCTTGTTTCTTCTTCTTTGTTCTTCTTCTTTATTTCTTCTTTCTTTTTTTCTTTATTCTTCCTCTTCATTTTTCTACTTTCTTTTTCCTCTTTCTCCTTCTTTCTTCGTCTTCTTCTTCCTTCTACTTCTCCTATTTCATTTTATTCTTCTTCTTCTTCTTCTTTTTCTTCTTTTTATTCCTTCTTCTTTCTTTTTCTTCTTTCTTATTCTTCCTTCTTTCTTCTTCTTCTTCTTTCTTCGCCTTCTTCTTTTTTCTTTTTCTTCTTCTTCTTCTTCTTCTTCTTCTTTTTTCTTCATGTTCTTCTTCTTCATTCTTCTTGTTCTTGTTCTTCTTCTTTTATCTTTTACATCTTTATTCTTCTTCCACCCTCTTCTTCTTCATCTTTCTTATTCTTTATTCTTCTTCTTCTTTCTTCTTCTTCTTTCTTCTTCTTCTTTCTTCGTCTTCTTCTTCATAATTCTTCTACTTTCTCCTTCTTTCTTCTTCTTCTTCTTTCTTTTTCTTCCTTTTCTGTCTTCTTCTCCATCTTCTTCTACTTCTTTCATCTTCTTTCTTCTTCTTCTGCTTTCTTCCTCATCTTCTTCTTCTTCTCTTCTTTTTCTTATTCTTCTTCTTGTTCTTTATTTTTTTATTGCTTCTTCTTCTTCTTCTTGTTCATTCTTTTTCTTCTTCTTTCTTCTTTTTCTTTATTTTTCTTCTTTCTCCATATTTGTCTTTCTTCTTCTTCTTCTTCTTCTTCTTCTTCTTCTTCGTCTTATTCTTATTCATTCTTCTTCTTTTTCTTTCTTGTTCTTCTACTTTTTCTTTCTTGTTGTTCTTCTTCATTTTCTTCCTCTTTTTCTTCTTCTTCTTTCTTCTCCATCTTCTTTTTCTTCATTTTGTTTCTTCTTTCTTCTTCTTCTTCTTCTAATTCTTCTTTATTCTTATTCCTCTTCTTCTTCTTCTTCTTCTTCTTCTTCTTCTTCTTCTTCTTCTTTCTTCTTCTTTTTCTCCTGCTTCTTCCTTCTTCGTTCTTCTTCTTCTTCTTTCTTCTTCATTTTCTTCAACCTTCTTGTCTTTCTTTCTTTTTCTTCTTTCTTCTTCTTCTTTCTTCTTCTTTCTTCTTCCTATTCTTTCTTCTTCTTCTTCTTCTTTCTTCTTCTTCTTCTTTCTTCTTTTTCTTCCCTCCTCTTCTACTTTCTTCTTCTTCTTCTTTCTTCTTCTCCTTCTTCTACTTCTTCTTTTTCTTTTTTCTTCTTCTTCCATCTTTTTTCTTCAAATTCTTCACTCATCTTCTTCTTTCTCATTCTTCATTTTTTGACTTCTTTTTTTTCTTCCTCTTCTTCTTTCTTTTTCTTCTTTCTACTTCGTTCTTCATCTTCTTTTTACTGCCTTCTTCATCATTGTTGTTCTTCTTCTTCTTCCTTTTTCTTATTTATCTTCATCTTCTTTCTTCAAGTTTCTTCATTTTCTTCTTCTTTCTTTCTTCTTTCTTCTTCTTTCTTCTTCTTCTTTCTTCTTCTTTCTTCTCCTTCTTCTTCCTCTTCTTCTTTCTTCTTCTTTTTCCTTCTTCTTCTTCTTTCATCTTCTTCTTATTATTATTATTCTTCTTCTTCTCCTTTCATCTTCCTATTTCTTCTCTCTTCTTCTTTCTTCTTCTTCTATCTATTTCTTCTTCTTCGTCTTCTTCTTCTTCTTCTTCTTCTTCTTCTTCTTCGTCTTTCTTCTTATTCTTTCTTGTTCTTCTTCTTTCTTGCTCTTACTTGTTCTTGTTCTCCCTTCTTCTTCTTTCTTCTACTTCTTTTTCTTTTTTCTCCCTCTTCTTTCCTTTTCTTCTTCCTTCTTCCTTCTTCTTTCTTCTTCTTCCTTGTTCTTCTTTCTTCTGCTTCTTTCTTCTTCTTCCTCCTACTTCCTCTTCTTCTTTTGCCTTCTTCTTCTATCTTGTTTTAGTTCTTGATCTTCTCCATCTTCTTCTTCTTTCTTCTTCTTCTTTCTTCTTCTTTTTCTTCCTCTTCTTTCTTCTTCTTCTTCTATCTTATACTTCTTTTTTTTCTTCCTCCCTCTTCTTCTTTCTTATTCTCTATTCTTCTTCTTCTTTGTTCTTCTTCTTTCATCCTGTTTTTCCTTCTTCTTCCACTTCTTCTTCTTCTTCTTCTTCTGCTTCCTCTTCTTCTTCTTCTTCTTCTTCTTTATTCTTCTGCTTGTTCTTCTTCTTTCTTTTTTTTTCTTTTTTTTTTCTTTTTCTTTCTTCTTCTTTCTTCTTCTTCGTTTTTCTTCTTCTTTTTCTTCTTCTTCTTCTTCTTCATTCTTCTTCTTATTCTTCTTCCTACTTCTACTTCTTTTTTTTAGTTCTTCTTCTTCTTCTTCTTCTTCTTCTTCATTCTTCTTCTCCTTTTTTCTTCTTCTTCTTTTTTTTCTTCTTGTTGTTGTTCTTCTTCTAGTTCTTATTTATTTGCCTTCTTCTTCTTCTTCTTCTTCTTCTCCTCCTCCTTCATTCTTCTTCTTCTTTCTTCTTCTTCTTCATCTTCTTCTTCTTCTTCTTCTTCTTCTTTCCTCTTCTTCTTTCTTGTTCCCCTTCTTTCTTTTTATTTTTTATTCTTCATCCTTCTTCTTTCTTCTTCTTCTTCCTTTAATTTCATTTTCTTCTTTCTTCTTATTCTTCTTTCTTCTTATTTCTTTTTACTTCTTCTTCATTCTTCTTCCTCTTCCCTCTTCTTCGCCTTTTTTTCTTCTTTCTCCTAACTCTTCTTCTTCTTCTTCTTCTTCTTCCTCACTCTCATTGCTCTTTCTTATTCTTCTTCTTCTTCTTCTTTCTTCCTCTATTTTATCTTCTTCTTCTTCTTCTTCTTTTTATTCTTCTTCCTTCTTCTTCCATCTACTTTGTTTTTCTTCTTTTTCTTTCTTCCTCTTCTTCTTTCTTCTTCTTCTTTCTAGCTCTTCTTCCTTCTCTTTCTTTCTTCTTCTTTCTTCTTCTTCTTCTTTCTTTTTCTTCTTCTTCATTCTTCTTCTTTCTTCTTCTTCTTTTTAATCTTCTTCTTTTCTTCTTCTTCTTTCTCTTCTTCTTCTTTTTTCTTCTTCTTCTTCTTTCTTCTTCATGTTCTTTTTCTTTTTTCTTCTTCTTTCTCCTTCCCCTTTCTTCTTCTTCTTCTATCTTCTTCTTCTTCTTCTTCTTTCTTCTTCTTCTTCTTCTTCTTCATTCTTCTTTCTTCTTCTTCTTCTTCTTCTTCATTCTTCTTTCTTCTTTTTTCTTCTTCTTCTTCTTCTTCTTCTTCTTCTTCTTTCTTCTTTTTCTTCTTTGTCTTCTTCAACTTCTTCTTCCTTTTATTTCTTCTTCTTCTTCTTCCTTCTTCTTCTTCTTCTTCTTTTTCTACTTCTTCATTCTTCTTCAATCTTCTCCTTTCTTCTTCTTCTTCTTCCTTCTTCTTCTACTTTCTTCTTCCTCTTCTTTCTTTTTCTTTCTTCTTCTTTTTGTGGTTCTTCTTCTTATTCTTCTTCTTCTTCTTATTCTTCTTCTTCTTCTTTCTTTTTCTTGTTCTTCTTCTTCTTCTTCATTCTTCTCCATTTTCTTTCTTCTTCTTTATTCTTCATCTTCTTCTTCTTCTTTCTTTTTCTTCTTCTTCTTCTTCTTCTTTAGATTCTTCTTTTTCTTCTTTTCCTTCCATCTTCTTCTTCTTCTTCTTCTTTCTTCATCTTCCTCATCTTCCTTCTGATTCTTCTTTCTTCTTCTTGTTTCTTCTTCTTCTTCTATATCTTCTTCTTCTTCTTCTTCTTCTTTTTCTTCTTCTTCTTCTTCTTCTTCTTCTTCTTCTTCTTCTTCTTCTTCTTCTTCTTCTTCTTCTTTCCTCTTCTTCTTTCTTGTTTTTCTTTCTTCTTTTTCTTCTTCTTCTTCTTTCTTTTTCTTCTTGCTTCTCTTCTTTTTTCTTCTTCTTCTTCTTCTATTTCTTTTTTGTTCTTCTTCTTCTTTCTTCTTCTTCTTTCTTCTTCCCTTTCTCGTTCTTCTTCTTTCATTTTCTTCTACCTTCTTCTTTCCTTTTCTTCTTTCTTCTTCTTCTTTCTTCTTCTTCATTTCTTCTTCATCTTCTTTCTTCTTAGTATTCTTCTTTCTTTTTCTTCATCTTTCTTCTTCTACTTTATTCTTCTTCTTCTTTCTTCTGCTTCCTCTACTTCTTCTTTCTTGTTCTTCATCATCATCATCATAAACTTTTTCTTCTTCATAATCTTCCTACTTCTTCATTCTTTTTCTTCTTATTTCTTTTTCTTTTATCTTCTTCTTCTTTCCTCTTCTTCTTTTTCTTATTTCTTCCTCTTCTTATTCCTTCTTCTTTCAACTTTTCCTTCTTTCTTCATTTTCTTTTTTTCTTCTTCTTCTTCCCTCTTCTTCTTCTTTCTTCTTCTCCTCCTCCTCCTTCTTCTTCTTCTTCTTTCTTCTTCTTCTTCTTCTTCCTTCTTCTATCTTCCACTTCTTCTTACTTCTTTTTTCTTCTTGTTTTTTCATCTTCTTCTTCATCGCCTTCTTTATTTCCATTCTTCTATCATCTTCTTTTTTCTTCATCTTCTTCCTTCTTCTTTCTTCATCTTCAAATTCCTTCTTATTCTTTGTTCTTCGTCTTCTTTCTTCTTCTTTCTTCTTTTTCTTCTTCTTTTTCTTCCTCTACTTCTTTCTTCCACATCTACTTCGACTTCTACTTAATTCTTCTTCTTCTTTTTTTTTCCTTTTCTTCTTCTTCTTCTTCTTCTTCTTTCTTCCCCCTCTTCTTCTTCTTCTTCTTCTTTCTTTTTCTTCTTCTTCTTCTTCCTTCTTCCTTCTTCTTCTATCTTTTCTTCTTCTTCTTCTTCTTCTTTTTCTTCTTCTTCTTCTTTCTTCTTCGTCTTTCTTCTTCTTTCTTCTTCTTCTTCTTTCTTCTTCTTTCTTCTTCTTCCTTCTTCTTCTTTCTTCTTCTTCTTCTTCTTTTTCTTTTTTTTCTTCTTCTTCTTTCTTTTGCTTCTTCTTTCTTCTTCTACTTTCTTATTTTTCTTGTTTCTTCTACTTGTTCTTTTTTCTTCTTTGTTCATCATCTTTCTTCCACTTCTACTTCTTCTTTCTTCTTTCTTTTTCTTATTCTTTCCTTTTCTTCTTTCTGTTTTCTCTTCTTTCTTCTTCTTCTTTCTTGTTCTTTCTTCCACTTCTTTTTTCTGTTTTCTTTTTCTTCTTTCTTCTTCTTTTTTCTTCTTCACCTTTCTTCTTTTATTTTCTTCTACTTCTTTATTTTCTTCTCCTTTTTCTTCTTCTTCTTCTTCTTCATCTTCTTCTTCTTTCTTCTTCTACTTCGTTCTTCTTCTTCTTCTTCTTCTTCTTCTTCTTCTTCATTTCTTCTTCTTCTTCTTCTTCTTCTTCTTCTTCCATCTTCTTCTTCTTCTTCTTCTTCTTCTTCTTCTTCTTTTTCTTCCTTCTTCTTCTTTCTTCTTCTTTCTTCTTATTCTTCTCTATTCTTCTTCTTCATCTTTTTCTTCTTCAACTTTCTCCTTTTTTCTTCTTCTTCTTTCTCCTTCTTCTTTCTTCTACTTCTTCCATCAAATTCTTTTATTTGTTTTTCTTTTTTCTTGTTCTTTTTTCTTCTTCTTTCTTTTTCTTCTTTTTTCTTCTTCTTCTTTTTCTTTTTTTCTTCTTCTTTCTTCTTCTTCCTCCTTTTTCTTTCTTCTGCTTTCTTTTTCTTCTACTTCTTCTTATTGTTCTGCTTCTTCTTCTTCTTCCTCTTCTTTAGTCTTCTTCTTCTTCTTCATCATCTTTTTCTACTTATTATTCTTCCTATTATTTTTTCTTCTTATTCTTTTTCTTCTTCTTTCTTCTTCAATATCTTTTTCTTCTTCTTCTTAATCATCCTTTTATTATTCCTCTTTTTTCTTCCTTGCCTTTCTTCTTCTTTCATATTTTTTTCTTCTTGTTCTTCTCCTTCAACTACTTGTTCTCAATTTTCATTCTTCTTCTTCATCTTCTTCTTCTTTTCTTCTTCTTCATCTTCTTCTTCTTTTCTTCTTCTTCTCCTTCTTCTTCCTCTTCATCTCCTTCTTCCAATTCTTCTTCTTCTACATCTTCTTCCTCTTCTACTTTTTCTTCTTCTTCTTCCTTCTCCTTTTTCTTCTTTCTTCTTCTTCTTCTTCTTCTTCTTCTTACTCTTCTTCTTCTTCTTATTCTTCTTCTTCCTCTTCTACTTTTTCTTCTTCTTCTTCCTTCTCCTTTTTCTTCTTTCTTCTTCCTTCTTTCTTCTGCTTCTTTCTTCTTCTTTTTTATTTTCTCTTTCTTCTTCCTTCTTATTTCTTCATCTTCTTCTTCTCCTTCTTTCTTCTTCATCTTTATTTTTTTCTTCTTCTTCTTTCTTCTTCTTCTTCTTCTTCTTCATCATCTTCTTCTTTCTTCTTCTTCTTCTTCGACTTCTTCTTCCTTCTTTTTCGTCTTCTTCTTCTTCAATTTTCTTCTTCTTTTTTCTTCTTCTATGTTCTTCTTCTTTCTTTTTCTAATTTTTCTTCTTCTTCTTCTTCTTCTTCTTCTTCTTCTTCTTCTTTCTACTACTTCTTCTTCTTCTTCTTCTACTTCATTTTCATCTTCTTCTTCTTTATTCTTCTTCTTCTTCTTCTTTCTTCTTCTTCATCTTCTTCTTTGTTTTTCTTCTTCTTCTTCTTATTCTTCTTCTTCCTTCTTCTTTCTTCTTCTTCATTCTTATTTTTTATTTTTTTTCTTTCTTTTTCTTCCTTCTTTCTTCTGCTTCTTTCTTCTTCTCCTTCTTTCTTCTTCATCTTCTTTTTCTTCTTCTTCTTCTTCTTCTTCTTTCTTCTTCTTCCTCTTCTTCTTCTTATCTTTTTTCTTCTTCTTCTTCTTCTTCATCTTCTTCATTTTCTTCTTCTTCTTCTTCTTATTCTTCTTCTTTTTCTTCTTCCTATTCTTCTTTTACTCATTCTTCTTCTTCTTCTTCTTCTTCTTCTTCAGCTTCTTTTTCTACCACTTCTTGTTCTTGTTCTTCTTCTTCTTCTTCTACTTCTTCTTTTTCTTGTTTTTCCTACTTTTTTCTTCTTTCTTCTTCTTCATTCTTCTTTCTTTTTTTTAATCATCTTTCTTGTTGAACAATTTTCTTCTTCTTCTTATTCTTTCTTCTTGTTGTTCTTCTTCTCCTTTTTTTCTTCTTCCTCTTCTTCCATCTTCTTTCTCCTTCTTCTTTGTTCTTCTTTTTACTTCTTTCCTCTTTAGCATCATCTTCTCCTTCTTTTTCTTCATCATGTTCTTCTTCTACACCTTTTTCTTCTCATTCTTCTTCTTCTACTTGTTCTTCTTCCTCTTCTTTTTTCTTCTTCTTCTTCTTCTTCTTCTTCTTCTTCTTTCTTATTCTTTTTCGTTTTCTTCTTCATCTTCTTCTTCTATTTCTTCTTCTTCAACTTTCTCCTTCTTCCTTTTTCTTTCTTCTTCTTCTTCTTCTTCTTCTTCTTCTTCTTCTTCTCCTTTCTTCTTCCTCTACTTCATTCTTTTTTATCATACTTTTTCTTTAGTCTTCTTTCTTCTTCCTCCTCTTTCTTATTCTTCTTCTTCTTCTTCATCTTCTTCTTCTTCTACTTCTACTTTTTCTTCTTGTTCTTCTTCTTTTCTTCTTCTTCTCCAAGTTCTTCTTCTTCTTCTTCTTCTTCTTCTTACTCTAACTCTTTTCCTTCCTCTTCTCCATCTTCATCATCTTCCTCTTCTTCTTCATCTTCTTCTTCTTCTTCTTTTTCTTCTTTTTCTTCTTCTATTTTTTTTCTTCTTTCATCATTTTCTTCTTTCTACGTCTTTCTTCTTCTTTCTTTTTTATTCTTCTTTCCTCCTCTTTCTTCTTTATTCTCTTTCTTTCTTCTTCTTCTTCTTCTTTCTTATTCTTTTTTCCTTCTTTTTCTTCTTTTTCTTCTTTGCCTTCTTCTTCTTTTTCTTCATTCATTCTTCTTCTGCTTCTTCTTCTTCTTTCTTCTTCTTCTTTCTTCTTCTTTTTCCTTCTTCTTCCTCTTCTTCTTCTTTTTCTTCTGCTTCCTCTTCTTCTTCTTCTTCTTCTTCTTCTTCTTCTTCATTCTTCGGCTTGTTCTTCTTCTTTCTTTTTTTTTCTTTTTTTCTTCTTTTTCTTTCTTCTTCTTCTTTCTTCTTCTTCGTTTTTCTTCTTCTTTTTCTTCTTCTTCTTCTTCTTCATTCTTCTTCTTATTCTTCTTCATACTTCTACTTCTTCTTTCTTTTAGTTCTTCTTCTTCTTCTTCTTCTTCTTCTTCTT
>CM043872.1:10776669-10791669 GCA_023846275.1 Vanilla planifolia | reverse complement strand
ATCATACTTTTTCTTTAGTCTTTTTTCTTCTTCCTCCTCTTTCTTCTTCTTCTTCTTCTTCTTCTTCTTCTTCTACTTCTACTTTTTCTTCTTGTTCTTCTTCTTTTCTTCTTCTTCTTCTTCTTCTTCTTCTTCTTCTTACTCTAACTATTTTCCTTCCTCTTCTCCATCTTCATCATGTTCCTCTTCTTCTTCATCTTCTTCTTCTTCTTCTTTTTCTTCTTTTTCTTCTTCTATTTTTTTTTCTTCTTTAATCTTTTTCTTCTTTCTACGTCTTTGTTCTTCTTTCTTTTTTATTCTTCTTTCCTCCTCTTTCTTCTTTAGTCTCTTTCTTTCTTCTTCTTCTTCTTCTTCTTCTTCTTCTTTCTTATTCTTTTTTCCTTCTTTTTCTTCTTTTTCTTCTTTGTCTTCTTCTTCTTCTTCTTCATTCATTCTTCTTCTTCTTCTTTCTTATTCTTCTTCTACTTCTTCAACTTTCTTCTTCTTCTTCATCTTCTTTCTTCTTCTTCTTCTTCTACTTCTTCCTTCTTTTTCTTTTACCATCTTTATTCTTCTTCTTCTTAATTCTTCATCTTTCTTTATCATCTTTTTTCTTTTCCTTCTTGTTCTTGTTCTGCTGCTTCCTCTTTCTTTTTAATCATCTTTCTTCTCTTTCTCTCTTCTTCTTCTTCTTCTTCTTCTTCTTCTTCTTCTTCTTCTCCTTCTACTACTTCTCTTCCTCAACTTTTTCTTCTTTTTTCTTCTTCTTTTAAGTCTTTCTTCTTCTCTCTTCTTCTTCTTCGTTCTTCTTCTCCACCTTGTTTTTCTTCGTCTTCCTCTTCTTCTTCTTCTTATTCTTCTTTTTCTACTTTCTTATTCTTCACTTTCTTCCTCTTCTTTCTTCTTTTTCTTCTTTCTTCTCCTTCTTTCTTCTATTTCTTTTGTTTTCTCTTCTTCCTTCCTCTACTTTTTTCTTGTTCTTTCTTCTTCTCCTTCTTTCTTCGTCTTTCTTCAACATTTTCTTCATCTTCTTCTTCTACTTCTTCTTCTTCCTCTTATTCTTCCACTTCTTCTTTAACTTCTTCCTCTTCTTCTTCTTCTTCTTCTTATTTTTTCTTCGTGTTTCTTCTTCTTTTTTCATCTTCCTCTTCTCTGTTCTTTTTCTTCTTTCTTCTTCTTCTTCTTCTATCTTCTTCTTCGTCTTTCTTTTTTCCTCTCTTTTTCTTCTTCTTCTTCTTCTTCTACTACTTCTTCTTCATCTTCTTCTTCTTTCCTTTTCTTCTTCTTTACTTTTCTTCTTCTTTTCTTCTTATTCTTCTTGCTCTTCTTCTTGTTCTTCTTCTACTTCTTCCTCCTATTCTTCTTCCACCACTTGTTCTTCTTCTTCTTCTTCTTCATCTTCTTTTGCTATTTCTTCTTTCTCTTATTTCTTCTTTTTCTTCTTCTTGTTCTTCTTCTTCTTCTTCTGGTTCTTCTTCTTCTTCTTCCTCTTCTTCTGCTTTTGCTTCCTATTCTTCTTTTTCTTCTTCTTGCTGTTCTTCTTCTTCTTCTTCTTCTTCTTCTTCGTCTTCTTAATTCTTATTCTTTTTCATCATGATCATCTTCTTCATCATCTTGTTCTTCTTCTTCTTCTTCTTCTTCTTCTCCTTCCTCTTCATGTCCTTTTTTTTCTTTTTCTTGTACATCTTTCCACTTTCTTCTTCTTCCATCCTCTTCATTCATTCTTCTTCTTCTTTCTTTTTCTTTCTTCTTTCTTATTCTTCATTCTACTTCTTCTATTTTCTTCTTGTTTCTTCTTCTTGTTCTTTTTTCTTCTCTCTTCTTCTTCTTTCTTCTTTTTCTTTCTTCTTCATCTTCTTCATCTTCTTCTTCTTCTTCTTCTTTTTCTTCTTCTTCTTCTTCATCATCTTCTTCTACTACTTCTTCTTCCTCTTCTTCTTCTTCCTCTTCCCCTTCCTCTTTTTCTTCTTCTTCTTTTCTTCTTCTTCTACTTTTTTTCTTTCTTCATTGTTCTTTCTTCTTCTTCTTCTTTCTTCTTCTTCTTCTTCTACTACTACTTCTTCTTCATTCTTCTTTTTCTTCATCTTTCTTTATCTTCTTTGTTCTTCTTTCCTCCTTCTACTTTCTCTTTCTTCTTCTTAGTCTTTCCTCACCTTCTTTCTTCCTCTTCTTTCTTTATCTCTTTCAATTACTTCTTCCTCAACTTTTACATCTTTTTTTTTCTTCTTTTTTCGTCTACTTCCTCTTTCTTCCTTTCTCTTCTTCTTCTTCTACTTATTCCTCTTCTTCTTCTTCTTCTTCTTCTTCTTTTTCTTCTTCATTATCTTCTTCCACTTTATCTCCTTCATTTTCTTCTTTGTTTTCCTCTTCTTCTTCTTCTTCTTCTTCTTTCTTTTTCTGCTTCTTCTTCTTCTTCCACTTTGTTCTTCATCTCCTTCTACCTTCTTCTTTCTTATTCTTTTTCTTCCTCTTCGTCTTCTTCTTTCTTCTTGTTCTTCTTCTACCTCTTTCTTCCTATTCTTCTGCCTTCTTCTTCCATCTTCTTCTTCATTATTCTTAACCTTTATTCATCTTCTTCATTCTTCTTTTCATCCTCCTTCTTTTTCGTCTTCTTATTTTTTCTTCTTCGTCATTTTTCTTCTTCTTTCTTCTTCTTCTTCTTTCTTCTTCTTCTTCTATATTCTTCCTCGTCTTTTTTCTTCTTCTTCTTCTACCTTCTTCTTCTTGTTTCTTCTTCTTGTTTCTTCTTCTTCTTTCTTCTTCTTCTGTTTTATTCCCTGTTCTTAGTACTTCTTTTTTCTTGTTTTTTCTTCTTCTCCTTCTTCCTTCTTCTTTCTTCATCGTTTTCATCTTCTTCATCATCTTCTTCTTCTTCTTCTTTATTTTCTTCTTCTTTATCTCCTTCTACTTTTTCTTCTTCTTTTTCCTCTTCTTCTTCTTCCACTACGTTCTTCATCTTCTTCTACCTTCCTCTTTCTTATTCTTCTTCTTCTTCTTCTTCTTCTTTCATCTTCTTCTTCTACATCTTTCTATTTTTCTGCATTCTTCTTCCATCTTCTTCTTCTTTATCCTTAACCTTTATTCAACTTCGTAATTCTTCTTTTCCTCCTCCTTCTTCCACTTCTTCTTAAACTTCTTCCTCTTCTTCTTCTTCTTCTTCTTATTTTTTCTTTGTGTTTCTTCTTCTTTTTTCTTCTTACTCTTCTCTCTTCTTTTTCTTCTTTCTTCTTCTTCTATCTTCTTCTTTGTCTTTCTTTTTTCCTCTCTTCTTCTTCTTTCATTTTCTTCTTCTTTACTTTTTTTCTTCTTTTCTTCTAATTCTTCTTGTTCTTCTTATTGTTCTTCTTCTACTTCTTCCTCCTCTTCTTCTTCTTCTACCACTTGTTCTTCTTCTTCTTCTTCTTCTTCTTCTTCGTTTTCTTCTGCTTCTTCTTCTTCCTCCTCTTCTTCTGCTTCTGCTTCCTATTCTTCTTTTTCTTCTTCTTGCTGTTCTTCTTCTTTTTCATCTTTTTCTTCTTCTTCTTCTTCTTCTTACTTTTTTTTATCATCATCATCTTCTTCATCATCTTCTTCTTCTTCTTCTTCTTCTTTTCTTTCCTCTTCATGTCCTTTTTCTTTTTCTTATACATCTCTCAACTTTCTTCTTCTTTTTTCCTCTTCCTTCATTCCTCTTCTTTCTTTTTTTTCTTCTTCCATATTCTTCATTCTACTTCTATTTTGTTCTTGTTTCTTCTTGTTTCTTCTAGTTCTTTTATCTTCTCTCTTCTTCTTCTTTCTTCTTTTTCTTTCTTCTTCATCATCTTCTTCATCATCATCTTTTTCTTCTTCTTCTTCTTCTTCGTCATTTTCTTCTTCTTCTTCTTCTTTTTCTTCTTCTTCCTCTTCGCTTCTTCTACTACTTCTTCCTCTTCTTCTTCTTCTTCCTCTTTCCCTTACTCTTTTTCTTCTTCTTTTCTTCTTTTTCTTCTTCGTCTACTTCTTTTTTCTTTCTTCATTGTTCTTTCTTCTTCTTCTTTCTTCTTCTGCTTCTTCTTCTACTACTTCTTCATTCTTCTTCTTCTTCTTCATCTTTCTTTATCTTCTTCGTTCTTCTTTCCTCCTGCTTTCTCTTTCTTCTTCTCCATCTTTCTCTCCTTCTTTCTTCCTCTTCTTTCTTTATGTCTTTCAATTACTTCTTCCTCAACTTTTACTTCTTTTTTTTCTTCTCCTTTTTTCGTCTTCTTCCTCTTTCTTCTTTTCTCCTCAACTTCTCCTTTTTTTTTTCTCTACTTTCTTCTTTTTCTTATTCCTCTTCTTCTTCTTCTTCTTCTTCATCTTTATTATCTCCTTCTACTTTATCTCCTTCATTTTCTTCTTTATTTTCCTCTTCTTCTTCTTCTTCTTCTTCTTTCTTTTCCTGCTTCTTCTTCCACTTTGTTCTTCATCTCCTTCTACCTTCTTTATAATTCTTCTTCTTCTTCTTCTTCTTCTTCTTCTTCTTCTTCCTTCTTCTTCTTCTTCTACCTCCTTCTTCCTATTCTTCTATCTTCTTCTTCCATCTTCTTCTTCTTTATTCTTAACCTTTATTCATCTTCTTCATTCTACTTTTCCTCCTCCTTCTTCTTCCTCTTCTTCTTCTTTCTTCTTCATCATTCTTCTTCTTCTTCATTCTTCTTCGTCTTTTTTCTTCTTCTTCTTCTATCTTCTTCTTCTTGTTTTTCTTCTTCTTTCTTCTTCTTCTGTTTTATTACCTCTTCTTAGTTCTCCTTCTTCATTTTTCTTATTTTTTCTTCTTCTCCTTCTTCCTTCTTCTTTCTTTGTCATTTTCTTCTTCTTCATCATCATCTTCTTCTTCTTCTTCATTATCTTCTTCTTTATCTCCTTCTGCTTTTTCTTCTTCTTTTTCCTCTTCTTCTTCTTCTTCTTCTTTCATCATCTTCTTCTTCTTCTACTTCCTTCTTCTTTTTCTGCATTCTTCTTAAATCTTCTTCTTCTTTATTCCTAACCTTTATTCAACTTCTTAATTCTTCTTTTCCTTCTCCTCCTTCTTCTTCCTCCTCTTCTTCTTTTTTCTTCTTTGTCTTTCTTCTTCTTCTTTCTTTTCTTCTTCTTTCTTCTTCTTCTTTTTCCTTCTTCTTCTTCTTTCTTCTTCTTTCTTCTTCATTATCGTCTTGTCCTTCTTCTTCTCCTTCTTCTTCTTCTTCTTCTTCTTCTCCTTCTTCTTCTTTTCTACTTCTTTTAATTCATCTTTTTCTTCTTCTACTACTCTTTCTTCTTCCTCTTCTTCCTCTTCTTCTTCCTCTTCTTCATCTTCTTCTTTTTCTACTTCTTTCTTCTTCTTCTTCTTCTTCTTCTTATATGTTCCTCTTCTTTCTCCTAAACATTTGTTGTTGTTCTTCTTCTTCTAATTCTTTCTTCTTCTTCTACGTTCTTCTTTTCTTTTCATCCTCTTTATTCTTTTCTTTCTTCTTTTTTTCTTTCTCCTTCTTCTTCTTTTTCTTTTACCTCTTTTTCTTTTTCTTCTTCTACTTCTTTCTTCTTCTTCTCCTTACTTCTTTATCTTTTTTCTTCTTCTTCATTCTTCATCCACTTTCTTCGTCTTCTTTCCCCTTCTTTATCTTTCTTTTCCATTCATCTTTTTTTTCTTGCGTTTTCTTTCTTCTTCATCATCTTTATCTTCTTCATCTTCCTCATATTCTTCTTCTTCTTCTTCTTCTTACTCTTCCCCTTATTCTTTTTTCTTTTTCTTTGTCTTTCGTCTTCTTCTTTCTTCTTCCTCTTCTCTCTTCTTTTTCTTCTTTCTTCTTCTTCTTCTTTCTTCTTCTTCATCTTTCTTTTTCTTTTTATCTTCTTCTTCTCTTTTTTTCCTTTTGCTCATCTTCTTTTTCTTCTTCTTCTTTGCTTTTCTTCTTCTTTACTTTTCTTCTTCTTCTTTTCTTCTTCTTCTTGTTGTTCTTCTTCTTGTTCTTCTCCTACTTCTTCCTCTTCTTCTTCTTCTCCCTCTTCTTCTTCTTCTTCTTCTTCTGCTTCTGCTTCCTATTCTTTTTTTCCTTCTTGGAATTCTTCTTCTTCTTCGTCTTCTTCTTCTTCTTCTTCTTCTTCCTTTCTTTTTCATTATCATCATCGTCTTTTTCTTCTTATTCTTCCCCTTCTTCTTCTTCTTCTTCCTCTTCTTCTTCTCCTTCTTCTTCTTCTTCTTCTCCTTCCTCTTCTTTTTCTTATACTTCTTTCCACTTCTTTCATCTTCCTTTCTCCATCATCTTTCTTCTTACTCATTCCTTTTCTTTCTTCTTTCTTGCTCTTCTTTCTACTTCTTCGATTTTCTTGTTCTTTCTTCTTCTTTCTTCTTCTTCTTTCTTATTCTTTCCTCTTCATCATGTTCTTCTTTTTCTTATAATTATTCTTCTTTTCTTCTTGTTCTTGTTTTTGTTCTTCTTCTTCTTCTTCTACTTTTTCTTCTTCCTCTTCTTCCTCTTCTTCCTCTTCCTCTTCCCCTTCCTTTTTTACTTCTTCTTTTGTTCTTCTTCTACTTCTTCTTCTTCCTCTTCCCCTTCCTCTTTTACTTCTTCTTCTTTTGTTGTTGTTGTTGTTCTTCTTCTTCTTCTTCATTCTTCTTCCTCTTCATCTTCCTCTTCTAATTCTTCTTCTTCTATTAGTTCTTCTTCTTTTGACTTCTTTTTTCTTCTTTCTTCTTCTACTTCTTCGTTCCCCATCTTTCATCTCCTTCTTCTTTCATCTTCTCCTCCTCCTTCTTCATCATCTTCTTGTTCTTCTTTTTCTTTTTTCTTCTTCTTCGACTTTCTTCTTCTTCTTTCTTCTTCTTCTTCTTTCTTCTTCTCTTTTTTTTTTCTTCTTCCTTCATCAACATCTTCTTCATCTTCTTCTTTTTTTACTTCCTTCTTCTTCTTCTTCCACCTTCTTCATTCTACGTCTTTTTTATTCATCTTACTTCTTCGTCTTTTTCTTCTTTTTTCGTCTTCTTGTTCTTTCTTCTTCTTTTGTTTTCTTTTTCTTCTTCTTTCTTATTCTTCTTTGTTCTTCTTTCTTCTTTATCATCATCTTTTTCTTCTTCTTCTTCTTCTTCATCATCTTCTTCTTCCTCTTCTTCTTCATCACCTTTTTCCTCTTCTTCAACTTCTTCTTTTCATCTTCTTCTTCTTTTTTTTCTTCTTCTTCTTTTGCTTCCTATATTATTTCTTCTTCCTTCTTCTTCTTTCTTTCTCTTCCTCTTCTTCTTCTTGTTCTTCATCTTCATCTTTTTCATTCTTCTTCTTCTTCTCCTCCTCCTTTCTTCTGTCTCTTTTTCCTTCTTCTTTCTCCATCTTCTTCTTTATTCTTCTTCTTTCATCTTCCACTTCTTTGTTCTTCTACTTCTTCTTCTTCTTTTTCCTCTTCCTCTTCATCTTCTTTTTCCTTCTTCTAACTTTTTCTTCAAATTTTTTTTCTTTCTTCTTCTTGTTCATTCTTCTTCTTCTTTCCCCTACCTTATTCTTCTTCTTTCTTCTTCTTTCTTCTCCTTCTTCCTTTTCTTCTTCTTCTTCCTCTTCTTCTTCTTCTTCTTCTTTTCATTCTTCTTTATACTTTCTTCTTCTTCTTCCTTCTTCTTCTTCTTCATTCTTCTTCTTCTTCTTCTTCTTTAACTACTTCTTCTTCTTCTTCTTTTTCTTTATCTTCTTGTTCTTCTTCTACCTCTTCTTCTTCTTCTTCTTCTTCTTCTTTCTTTTTCTTCTTCTTCTTTGTCAACTTTCTTCTTGTTCTTCTTCTTCTTCCTCTTCTTTCTTTCTTCCTTCTTCCTCTTCTTCTTCTTCTTCCTTGTTCCTTGTTGTTCATCTTTTTTGTTCATCTTTCTTTTTCATCATCTTGCTTTTTTTTTTCAACCTCCTCCTCCTTCTTCTTCTTCTTCTTTCTTTCCTCGTCTTTCTTCTTCTTATTTCTTCTTCTTCTTCTTTCTTCTTCTTCTTCTTTCTTACACTTTCTTCTTCTTCATTCTTCTTCTTGTTCTACTTCTTCTTCTTCTTCTTGCCCTTCAATTTCTTCTTCTTCTTTTTCTTCTGGTTCATATTTCTTCTTCTTCTTCTTCTTCTTCTTCTTCTTCTTCTTCTTCTACTTCTATTTCTTTCTTCTACTTTGGCATTATTTTCTTCTTATTTCTCATGTCACTTCTTCCTTTTTTTCTCTCCATCTTCTTATTTATTCTTCTTCTTTCTTCTTCTTCTTTCTTCTTCTCCATCTTTTTCTTCTTCTTCTTCTTCTTCTTCTTCTTTCTCTTCTTCTTCTTGTTCATTTCTTCTTCTTTTTATGTCTTCATCTTTCGTCTTCTTTCTTCTAACGCTTCTTTATTCTTTTTCTTCTTGTTCTTCTTCTTTCCTTTTCTTCTTCTTTTTTCCCCTTTTTCCTACTACTTCTTTTGTTTTTGTTCATTTTCATGTTCTTCTTCTTCTTGTTCATCTTTCTTTTTCTTCTTCTTTTTTTCTTCTTGTTTTTCTTGTTGTTGTTCTTCTTCTTGTTTTTCATCTTCTTTGTCTTCTTCTTCCACTTCTTCTTCTTTCCACTTTTTTTTCTTCTTTCTTCTTTTGTCATGTTTCTTGTTCTTCCTTATTTTTCTTTCATCTTAATCTTCTCTCTGCTTCTTTCTTCTTTTTCTTCTTTCCTATTGTTTCTTCTTCATCATCTGCTTCTTCTTCTTTATATTTTTTTCTTCTTCTACTTCTACTTCCTCTTCTTCTTTATCTTCCTCTTCCTATTCCTTTTTTACTTCATCTTATTCTTCTTCTACTTCTGCTTCTTCCTCTTCTTATTCTTCTTCTTCTTCATCATCTTTTTATTCTTCTAACTTTATCTTCCTCTTATTCTTCTTTTGTTTCTTCTTCTTCTTCTTCTTCCTCTTTATCTTCTTCTTCTTCCTTCTTTCTTCTTCTTCTTCTCCATTTTTCTTCTTATTCTTTCCACTTCTTTCTTCTTTTTCTTATTCTTCTTTTTTCTTTCCTCTTCATCCTCTTCTTCTTCTTCTCATGCTTTCTTCTCTTCTCCTTTTCTTTTTCTTCTTCTTCTTCTTCTTCTTCTTCTTTTCTTTTTTCATTGTTTTTTCTCCTTCTTTTTTCCTCTTCTACTTCTTCAACCTCTTCTTCTTCCTCTTCTTCTTCTTCTTTTTCTTCTTCTTTCTTCTTCTTCTTTCTCCTTCTTCTTTATTCTTCTTCTTTATTCTTCTAATTCGTTATTCTTCACCTACTTTTTTTCTTCTTCATTCATCTTCTTTGCCTTCCTTCTTCCTTCTTCTTTTTCATCTTCTTCTTGTTATACTTTCGCTTTTTACCTCTTCTTCTTCATCATTTGCACTACTTCTTCTTCTTCTTCTTCTTCTCCTCCTTCTTCCTCTTCTTCTTCTTTTCTTTCTTCTTTCGTTTTTCTTTTTCTTCTACATCCTAAATCTTCTTCTTCTTCTTCATTCTTCCTCTTCGTCTTCTTCTTCTTCTTCTTCAACTTTTTTCTTTATCTTTTTCTTCTTCTTCTTCTTCTTCTTTTTCTTCTTCTTCTTTCTTTTCTTCTTCTTTCTTCTTCTTCTTCCTCTTCTACATCTTTCTTATTCTTCTTCTACCTTGTTCTTTATTGTTATTCTTTTTTATTTTTCTTTTGCTTCTTCTTCTTCTTTCTTCTTCCTCGTCTGCCTTCATTGTTTTTCTTATTCTTTATTCTTCATTCTTCTCCTTCTTTTTCCTTCTTCTTCTTCATTTTTCATGTTATTCTTTCTTATTCTTTCTTCTTTTTCTTCTTTCTTCTTCTTTCTTCTTCTTCTTCTTCTTCATCTCCTTCTTCTTCTTCTTCTTCTTCTTCTTCTATTTCTTCTTCTTTTTCTTCTTCTATCTCTTTCCCCTTCTTCTTCTTCTTCTTCTTTCTTTTTCTTTTTACTCTTCTTCTTCTTTCTTCTTCTTCTTTCTTCTTCTACTGCTTTGTTCTTCTTTCTTCTTCTTCTTCTTCTTCATTCTTCTTCTTTCTTCTTCTTCTTCTTCTTCATTCTTCTTCTTTCTTCTTCATCTTATTCTTCTTCTTCTTCTTCTTCTTCTTCTTCTTCCTCTACTGGTCCTACTTTTACTTACCTCTTCTCCTTCTTCTTCTTTTCTTCTTCTTCGTCTTCTTCTTCTTCTTCGTCTTTTTCTTCTTCATCTACGTCTTCTGCTTCTTTTTCTTCCTCTTCTTCTTCTTCATTTTCTTCTCTTTCTCCATCTTCTTCTTTTTTTAATTCTTCTTCTTATTCTTCTTCTTTTGTTTCCTCAACTTTTTGTTCTTTCTTCTACTTTTTCTTCATCATCATCATCTTCTTCTTCTTCTTCTTTCCTCTTTTATTTGCCTTTCTTCTTTCATCTTTCTTCTTCTTTCCTCTTCTTTCTTCTTTCTTCTTTCTTCTTCTTTCGTCTTCTTCTTCTTCTTTCGTCTTCTTCTTCTTCTTCTTCTTTCATCATCTTCTTCTTCTTCTTCTTCTTCTTCTTCTTTCTTGTTTCTTCTTCTTCTTCTTCCTCTACTTCTTCGTATTCTTTTTCTTTCTTCTCCTTCTTCTTATTCTTCTTCTATTTCTTCTTCTTATTCTCTACTTTTATCTACTTCTTCTAATTTCTTTCTTCTTCTTCTTCTTCTTCATTCTTCATCTTTCTTTGTCTTCCTTTTTCTCCCTTTTCTCGTGCTCCTTCTTCTTCTTTTTCTTCTTCTTCTTTCTTCTTCTTTGTCTTTCTTCTCCTTTCTTCTTCTTCTTTCTTCTTCTTCTTGCTTCTTCCCCTGTTCTTCTTCTTATTCTTTCTTTTATTTCTTCTCTCTTCTTTTCTTCTTTCTTCTTCTTTATTCTTTATCATCATCTTCTCCTTCTCCTCCTTCTTCTTCTTCTTCTACTTCCTATTCTTCTTCTTCTTCTTCTTCTCCTCCATCTTCTTCTTCTTCTCCTCTTCTTCTTCTTCTTCAACTTCTTCTTCCTCTTCTTCTTCTTCTTTCTTTTCTCCTGCTTCTTCTTCTTCTTCTTTTCTTCTTCTTCTTCTTCTTTCTTATTCTTTATCTTCTTCTTCTTTCTTCTTCTTCTTCATCCTCTTCTTTTTCTTTTTCTTTTTCTTTTGAGGCATTAGTTTGTAAGATAATATGTTCATCTTCTATTGGAAAATGAAGAATTTGTATTTTTGTGACAAATTCTTTGATTTGTTTTATTTCCTTTTGTTCTTCAAGACTTAAGAAAATTTGTATTTTATCTGTGTTCCATCCTCAAGGTTGTTCTCCATTAGCCTTTCTATATTTAGCTTGTTTAGAGGCTAATTTGTTTTGTAAAACATTGATTTTGGAAGAAAGGTTAGGTATAAATTTTCATCCATAATTTAGGAGACCTAAAAAACTTTGTAGTTGTTTTAAACGAGTAAAGTTTTCAGGAAATTAGTTTTTTTATTATCTTCGAGTTTTTGAATTTTAGCTTTAATTTCTTTTAACTGATCTACGATAAAATTCAAAATTCTTGCTATGGTAGGATCTTGTCCTATTGTGGTATGTAAATAGATTATGTGTTCATAATCCTATGTATTTGATACTTGACAATGATAACTATTGTTAAGAACTAAAATTTCTTTCATATTTTTTAAGTCTTTGTTATAATAATATCTAAGTTTGTATAATGGGTTTTGTTATGTACAGCGGCTCACAAACTTTACAGAAACTTCAGAAACTAGAGCGAAGACTTCAGGGAGAGAGCGAAAACTTCAAAGAGCACACAACACACTTAAAACATACAAGAATATTTTTTCTATATCCCTTTGGTAGGGAGAGGTTCCTTATTTATAGGAGGAATTCCTTAGGAACTAAGTAAACTTTTTCACCATACTGTTGGTATTGCACCTTTAGGTAGTGCTTCTTGCTTTCTTTTGGAAGTGCGTCGTGGCTTTTGCTTTTACTTTGGTAGTGCACCTTTACTTTAGATAGTGCACCTGCCTTGGTCCACCATGCTTTAGTCTGTGAGGTTGAGTGCCTCCATGATGTCGTCATCTAAGTTATCTTCTTGATCAGAAATATTTTCATTTGTAAAGAAATAATTCCTTTTTTTCTTCTAATCCTATCTTCCCTAATTTAATACTCTGAAGAAATCTTTTCATCTTTTTTTCTCGCACTTCTTGTTCTTCAAAGTCAGGAACTAAGGTGTCGATTAAATAAACTATTTTTCCAAATGCCACCTTTTTAGCTAGGTACTTAGTTCCAAAATCAAGTTTCTGAAAGAAGTCCTTGTCCACTTGCCTACGAATCTGTTCTTCATTGAATAAACTTTGTTGAAATGGTTCTAGTCTTGGAGTTTCTAAATCCTTGCCCAAAATCCATAATTTTATCGAGGAATATAAATTTATATATTCACGTTTTTCCCATACTGTCCAGATTGTAAAAACAAAGGTAGTAGAGAACTTAGTAGCATAAGATTCAAGGCAATTCTTGCATAAGTCTAGAATATATCCTGGGTAATCTTCAGAATGCTTTGTATTAAGGAAAACTTTATGTACTATTCCTCTTCGGAGATGTTGTTTGAACCTTGGTATCTCATAATAGCAAGCTATAATTCTAGGGCATTCGACAGAAAGATAAATTATTTCCTGGTTGAGGAATAAGTTGATGATATTGGTTTCTTGTAATTGCTTAAAAAATTGAAGCAATTTTTCTTCATCTAGAATATTTGTCTGATAGAGTTCAAGCATCTCTTGAACGACAACTTCAGCTTCTAATTTTCTTGTATCTTCATTCTTAATAGTCAAAAGTTGAACTAAACCAAGAAAGTCTTTTATCCTAAATTGGATAAAGTCTACTGTTTGTATTGTAGCAAATACTTCTGCTAAGGCTTTAGTATTAAAAAGTTGTTGTTCCAACTTTTGCAATGCTGATTATTGTGTTACTGTTGATCTTGTTAACAGTATTTCTAAGCATTTTTTGTATGCTTCTTCTTTGGCTTTCTGTTCTACTATAATTTGCTTGTTAAGCATGTATCCCTTTTCTAGCTGTGTTAACCAATAATAGGCTGCTTGCCAGTCACTTGCCTAAAGAGCACGAAAACATCCATTGAGTCTGTTGAAGATTTCTGGATCTGCTTGTTGAAGCGTTTTATTATACCAGTCCTTGATTACTGAGGCAGCAAATATTTTGCCCTTTTCTATTGTTCCACTTTGAGCCCTTTTGTTGACAAGGTTTTTTGCTTGTGGAGTTGCCACTTGTGTTTTTGGATTTTGATTCCCAACTGCTTGTTGGGCTTTTAACAGTATTTTAGGAGCCTGTTGGGCCTTTTTTCTAGTGCTAATTGAGCTGTGGATGTTTCAGCTGTATCTTCTCCTATTTGGACTTTGCCTTTTTTTTATGTTACTTCCGTAAACTCTCCTGCTCTTTTCATTTTATCTAGGACAGACTTTAAGAATAAAAGTTCTTCGTTCATGATCTGCTGAGAAAATCAGCAATTACATTAGTGAAACCAGGAATATATTTAACAGTATAATTAAAAATTTCAAAATAAAGAGCAAGACGTATGCGTCTTAAGTTTTCTTCTGGATTGTGTATTGTCTTTTTCTGCAAAAATTGTGCTACTAATTTGTTATCAGTTTTTATGGTGAATTCTCTATGGAGTAAATATATTTTTAGACTTTTTATAGCTAGTTTTATAGCCAATAATTCTTTGTCATAAGCAGCATATTTGCTTTGGGTTTTTGTAAATTTTCTCGAAGTATATGCTATTATGTCATTGGTATTTATGACTAATACTCCATACCAAAATAAGTCTAAGGCATCAGTTTGTAAGATAATATGTTCATCTTCTGTTGCAAAATGAATAATTTGTTTTTTTATGACAAATTCTTTGATTTGTTTTATTTCCTTTTGTTCTTCCGAACTTAAGGAGTTTGGTATTTTATCTGTGTTCCATCTTTGAGGTTATTCTCCATTAGCCTTTTTATATTTAGCTTGTTCAGAGGCTAACTTGTTTTGTAAAGCTTTGATTTTGGAAGAAAGGTTAGGTATAAATTTTCGTCCATAATTTAGGAGACCTAAAAAACTTTGTAGTTGTTTTAAACTAGTAAAGTTTTCAGAAAATTCCTTAACTTTTGTATATATATGGTCTTGTAATTGTATTTGACCATTTTTATTTGTTTTCCAAAAAAATCAATTTCAGTTTTGAATAGTTCGATTTTCTTTGGACTTAGGATAATGCCATGATTTAGCATTAGCTTAATAACATGTAATAGATGATCCTTATGTTCTTCTTCAGTAGAAGAAAAGGCAAGAATATCATCTATATAAGCTACCACATGTGGTAAATATCCAAAAATAGAATTAATCTATTTTTGGAATATTTATGGTGCATTCTTTAATCCAAATGGCATAATTAGCCATTCGAAATGCCCTTGTAGACAACTAAAAGCCGTTAGCTCTACAGATGTTTGATTTGTAAGTTTGATCTGCCAAAATCTAGATTTGGCATCAAATTTGCTATAGTATTTTGCACCTTGAATTTGTTTAATTAGGTGCTCAATAGTTGGAATAAAATAGCCATCGAATTTTGTACAGAAATTTAGCTTTCGATAATTTATAACCATATAAGCTTTTCCTCGTTTAATCTCAGCATAGTTTCGTACTATGAAAGCAGGAGAAGAATAAGGGCTATGGCTTTTTTGTATTAATTTTAAAGTTAACAGTTCTTGTATTTGAATGTTAAATTCTTGTTTGTCTAGAGGTGTTATCATTATACTATTAACACGTACATTGGTATTTTTGTATTGTTCTAAGAGTTCAATAGAACAATATCAAGGAGATTTATCAAACCATTTTAGGGGATCAGTAAAATATTAGGGTTCTAATAGTTTATGAACAGTTTCTTCAAATGTGTTTGAAGTAGGGATATTATATGTATACATTGGATGTAAAAGGGAATTTGTGTCAACTAGCATTGTTTTTTGTGTAGAAGAGTCACCACGCTGTGCTGTAGGAGTATAATAAGGAGCAATATAGGCCAGAAAATGGATGCGAGGAACGATATGGCCATCAAAAGTAAAGAAGTGG